>LPNX010568544.1:272879-322879 GCA_001517045.1 Pseudotsuga menziesii
GCAATAGAAGCCCTTAAATGAAATTCTAGGATCACCTACATGAATTCTGGGCATCAACATTCAACCGTCCTAGTTCTATCTTCATAATAGCAATAAATACCTGAACCAATCAATTCAGGTGCTGAACCAATCAATTCTTGCATTTGAATGAAATTGTTTTCAATTCCTTTCATGCTTTGGCAAAGATGGAAATAAATGTCTTTTGAATGGGCATCAGAAAACAATGACAGCAGAAAGATTTCCTCCCCAAAGCATTGCTATCCTTGTAAAGAAAATATGCTGTAAATTAAACACCCTACAAAATGTGCAGGCTGCAGCCCATCAGTACTTGCACAATAACACTTGGCAACCAAATCAAAACAGGTTTCCTTTGAATCTACACTTGGAACTAAGTTTAGATTTGAAATTAAATATACACTCAAGGAAAATCATAGGAACAATAGAAATACAGAATCATATCTTCCAGTGATCATATGAAATACAGGATCCTACCAAATTCATGTGACCTGAGCTGAGTCCCTGCTAGGATATATTAAAATCGCTTGACAGAAAATAAAAAATGACCTATTTCTATTTGTGGAGCACATCTTTGTGATTTCTGACTCCATTTGTATTGGTTGAATTTAAAATGTCCATTAGTAACTACATGAAATACCTGGAAACACTGAGAAATAATAATAAATGAGTTACGAGCAACATGTATTTCTAGCTTTTAGTAGAGATAGCAGGAATCATTACTATCAACATATTGACACCTCACGTTGCCATTGTATAACTAGCCAAGCTCACTAGTGAATTATTTTTACAATAATGTCACAACCATCCAAAAATGTAGTACAACCCAATAAACTATAATACCCATCCTTGCTGTTCGTTGTCGCATTAGCATACGCCCACCAGAAACCCTGGTTCAAAAGACATTTATTTCCATCTTTGCCAAAGCATGAAAGGAATTGAAAACAATTTCATTCAAATGCAAGAAAATATCTTTAAAGTTTAAAAGGTTACAAGATCCCATCAATCCGGTCTGCTAGTGATCTTGTAGACTTTGGAATGATCCCAGTTGATGTGAGTGACTTCAAAACATGACCTGAGCCACAATCACCAGATAATGAATGTAGTAATTTATTGGTAGTATTAATATTGAACTTGTATTGCAGAGTAAATAGAGAACAGCAATTTCAACCTTTCTCGTCATCTTCACGGTCTGAAGTTGACTTGACAAATTCTGAGGAGGTCTGTACAGCTGAGCAGAGGCACAACATTCCAAGTACTCCGTACAGTAGAACTGTGGCACCAAATTCGAGGCCAAGTCAAAGGCACAAATTTCAAGGGGCTGAGCCATGTGATTTTCTAAGAACGAAAAATCGATGAGTGGACTATAGAAGTTGTCCATACAGGCTGTACAGACTGGGCATGAATTTCCAGGAAAGTGAGTTCTATTTAATGCTGATTTTTTTTCTCTGCTGTAACACTCAAAAATTTCTATGGGCTCACATCAATAAAAATCTCTATGAAAGTGTTCACCCCTTGTTTCATGGTGCTTCATGTGATATCGGGTGCATGGTGTGTTAATGACCCTTGGTTGTGTCATGATGGAAATATATTTTCTCTCCCACGTCATTGATGAAATCCCTGAACCATTAGATCAAACCCCCATGCCCCTACTCCCACTACTGATAACATCGGACTCCAATCCTTCTTTTGTTATTCCATTTCCATCCCTCCTTAACTCCTATGTTGGATCAGCCTTCTACCTAGATTGGTTGGGGATAATAGTTTGAATCAAGGGAGATCCTTCCACTTCTCCCCTTACTGCCTATTCGTCCTATTGCCATGTTCTGATGGAATGATTCCCTCCTCGCCGAAGGGACATACACAATGGACATAGCTTACTCATGTATTAACAGACCTTGTCCCGATGCCTATTTGCCACACATCCTTAGAGCATTAGAGACCTAGATGGCATGATGACATTTTTAATGGGGTTAACACCTGAAGAGTTTGGTTCCTTGCTTGGGAGGCAGACTTACCTTGGAAGAGGGGCATTGAGTAACTTAGAGGACAATGTTGGCTCTTGACCCACTTATTGCAAGGGAACACTTTTCTAATTGCATGGAGGATTGTAGCTGACTTCAGGATGCTTGGTTCGATGAGTGATCCTGTAAGTTGGGTGGGCACAGTTACCACCCATCTTGTACGGGTGTCCATGAAGGGATGTCGAAAAAATACAAGGGTTGTTCTAGGGCAATTCTGGGCTTGTTGAAGAGCACTTCTTGATATCCTAAAGGATTCTGGGCAACTATAATAGCAATCAAACCCTTGTACATACTGCTGGGAAGAAGTGAAGAAGTCTTGAGTACATTCCATTATCAAACGGTGGTATTCCAAGTATGGGTTGAGACAAGCTAGGCATCTCTTTTTCATCACAACAATCACTTGGATATATGGCAGCCTTGTTATTCAAAACATTGGGCAAACGTTGGCATCTTCTGAGGGTCAATCTCAAACTTTAACTGTGCAGCACTAGGTGGATTTTTGAAATGCATATCTCAAAAAACAATTTTGGGCATAATAATAGTTCTAAAACAAGAAGTCTGGGCAGTCCTGAATTGTTTTTGGACAATTTTGAATCAATCTGGGCACTGAATCCAAAGTTTTGGGCAATCTTTTAGGCATAAACAGCCCTAAAAAAGGCAGATCTGGGCATAATTTCAGCCCTAAATAGTGGTAATGTTCAGCAGTAATAGCCCTTAAATGAAATTCTAGGCTCACCTACATGAATTCTGGGCATCAACATTCAACCGTCTCGGTTCTATCTTCATAAAAGCAATAAATACCTGAACCAATCAATTCAGGTGCTGAACCAATCAATTCTTGCATTTGAATGAAATTGTTTTCAATTCCTTTCATGCTTTGGCAAAGATGGAAATAAATATCTTTTGAATGGGCATCAAACAACAATGACAGCAGAAAGCTTTCCTCCCCAAAGCATTGCTATCCTTGCAAAGAAAATATGCTGTAAATTAAACACCCTGCAAAATGTGCAGGCTGCATCCCATTAGTACTTGCACAATAACACTTGGGAACCAAATCAAAATAGGTTTCCTTTGAATCTACACTTGGAACTAAGTTTAGATTTGAAATTAAATCTACACTCAAGGATGATCATAGGAACAATAGAAATACAGAATCTTATCTTCCAGTGATCATATGAAATACAGGATCCTACCAAATTCATGTGACATGAGCTGAGTCCCTGCTAGGATATATTAAAATCGCTTGACAGAAAATAAAAAATGACATGTTTCTGTTTGTGGATCACATCTTTGTGATTTCCGACTCCATTTGTATTGGTTGAATTTAAAATGTCCATTAGTAACTACATGAAATACCTCGAAACACTGAGAAATAATCATAAATGAGTTACGAGCAAGATGCATTTCTAGATTTTAGTAGAGATAGCAGGAATCATTACTCTCAACATATTGATCACATCCACAAGCATACACAAACAAGTTTGGTGAATACACCAAAAGGGGAGTAGAAAGCACTAGTGGTAAAATATATAAAGAAAAATGTGGTAAACAATCAAACCAACTCATAAACATCTTGCTAATATAAGAGAAGTGGTTATCGCTTGATAACTTTGTTAGCCATGCCATACTTAACTCTTTCTTCAAACTCACTTCAAACTGAGATTCATAATCGGTAATCCCCCAATACAAAAAAATACTATTCTAACTGAAAGGAAAGAAAGCTCTTGGAATTCAACAACAGTCACATTTGCCAAGATCGTTACAAGATGGACTTGCATTTCAGGCAACAAGCTACTCCAGCAAGCACATAACAAAGTAGAACATGGTATTTATGTTGTACAGCAAAGGCATGTACATTGCTCCCATTGTGAATGTTGGAGATCCAAGCCTCAAGCACATAGCTAGTAGTAAATACCTAGAATCCACTTGTTGAACCAAAAGTTATTCCACACTATAATTCATCCCAAAAAAAACCATTTTGAACAAATGCCATGTAGTACACCACAACAAAAAAACCATTCCTGTCCCAACTTTCCTTAAGAGACCCAACCTAATAAATAATAACATGTTAGACACAGAGTAATTACACTCAGCAATCCACTCAAGTTATATTGCTATACACAGCCATCAAAAATATGATATACTGGTAATGTTGGTAAAACAAACCTGGCTTGTTGGTGATATATGGCTTAAATAGTCGTTCTAGCCTTTATATATAATTAATGATCAACAGTTCTAACTTCCTAGATGCCTGAGGCCTTTAGACTCATCGCATAGCTATTACAATTGATTTTAGCTTGTGGCTTAGAAAGTTTTATGGGCATTACGTAATTAAGTTTCTTTAACACAATAACACATATTTCTTAGTCATCCACGAGATGTAGAACAGTTGGTGGTGGGGTATGGTTAAGACGCCCCCTAAGCTGGAAGGTCACCAGTTCTAATTGCGTCAGATACCAAAAATCCAACCATGTTAAGGGTCGGTGCCGTCCAGGCCAGGTGCGATCCCCGGGTGATTTTGACGAATTAGATGCCCCTGGTTTGTGGCCACTCATCCAATGGAAACCCTGCTAGTCAGGGGGGTTCCACCACTTTGCCAACAAAAAAAAACACATATTTCTTAGTCCAAATCAGACAATATAAAAAGCATAAACAACAACACAGTGCAGGCACTCAGAATTTTACACACAAAATATTGCAAACAGAATTTTGATTTCAGAGCTTCTGCTACAATAGATCACAACGTTTACAATTATTTCTCCCTCCAAATAGTATAGGTACATAAAAATACACCACTTTAGCTAATGGACAAGAATCTCAATAGATGCAGAAGCTGGAAGACCAAAGGTCTTAATCATTTGACTTACTTCCGCACAAGTCCATTGCAGGTTTTTCTCATATTCTGCAGAGCATTAGTGTTGTCTTCTTGTTCCAGATCTCTAACTTCCATAAGAATATATTGCAAGTTGTATCCCTCACAACATTAGGTTGTAGATCTTCTAATTCCTGCAACATGAGTACTTATATCCATAGCTTGGTTCTAGGCCTTCTCTTTTTGCAACTTAGGATTGTGAGTCTCCAACCACTCCCAAAGTTTTGATGTGCCTGTTACTGCTAAAATTTTCACCTGAGATGTAAAGTCCCCACCAAGTGAAACCCCAACAGGAACTTAGAAATGCTACCACTGTCACCTTGGAAACAATTTCCCTCAATTTAGGATGGTTTGTCACCAACACAAGGGGGCCTTCCCTAAGCACTCTTAGTCCAAATGAAAACAGAGGAACGTAGAAGACTTGAGAAATTAGTACAAGTATATTTCTTAAGTGACATATTGCAGATTTGTAATGCAGAGTTTAAGTCTAGTATAAGATGCAAAAAGAGGTAAGTTCCCTAGACTTAGAGGTCAATTTGAAGTATTATAGTAAAATGTGATTTCCAAATCTGTTAAACAGAAATAAAAATCAGTTTTTTTATGTTTTAAATGGTGGTTGAAAGAAAGACTAGTGCCTAGGGAAGGTACAAAGGGCATATGGCATGAAATAAGGCTTGTGGGAGACTATATTATTCAGTTAAAGAGGGCAAATGAGGCTGAAGCTTGAAATCTACAAGCTGCAATGGCCCTCTCCTTGTTGTCCCAAATTACAAAAACATAACTAGGAAGATCCCAACTGTAGATGAACTCCACCACTTATCACAATTATATTTATCAGGAACAAAGTATATCTGCACCTAACCAATTATAGAGAAATATGCATTCATAAACAACATCCCAATGATAAACATTAAAGAATGAGGGGTGATGTTACCCGATTCAATGCTTCACAAACATATGTCAAGAAAATTCCAGCAACAACAAACGACATCAAGATTTAGAAGACATCCTCATCCACAAAATGCTTTATGCATCCATCCAATAGCTCCAATACAAGTATCCTAAGGACCTAAACAATAGGTCTCAAGAGTTCAATAGCCAAACTTTCAACCCCCCTGACAAATAAGGAGAGAAAACCCTTCTATAGGTTGAACTCAACTCCTCAACAATAAAATAACATTTGTGTTCCTAGATCCATCCTTTTCTCCAAGTTAAACAATACAATAATACATAAGCGGGCTCCAGGACCAAAAATACCCATACTATTGAAGAAGAGAAGTCTCATGAATGTGATACCATGCGTCCTCCTTCTCAAGTAACAGGAAACATACAACCACATGCAAAGAGCCATGTGTCCTGTCATGCAAAACGTCTTCAAGAGATGACCTGTATTGACCAAGGAAAATATGCTTCATACTATGTGTTCAAACTCAATGTGGAATGCTCCTCAAGGAAACCACCATAACCCCTTCAAATAAAATAATATATATGTCAAGTCACATGAGAGAGAGTGCTCTCTAATGTGTATTGAAGAATGCCAAATGCAGCTGAAATAATGATGGATTTCTCAAAGAATAATCTTCTTTGACCATGCAATAATGAGAAATGAACACCTAGAAGAGGTGAGACCTAGAAGAATAAAGGCCTGAAAAAATTCTCTGAAGTCAGTTTTCGGGCCGATGCCGATGTTGACTTCATTGGTTGAAACTTACAAGGACATGAGACAATGTAAATGCATATAAAAATCCACAAACAAAAGAATATGCAAGAGTAATACAAAGGGTTTGTGCATATCCACTTACACAGTGGAATATATCTTCATGACATTCAAATGAACCTTATCTGAAGCAACTGCCACAGCTTGAGCTATCATGGCCTCTCTGCAAGCAAGACAGATGTTCAAATCATGCTACATTCTTCTCAATGAGATACTTCGTTGGGATAAGGACAAGCTGACCTTGATATTTTTGAATGCCCAGACATAATTGCTAAATTTTTGTTTGAACACTTCAATTCAGCTTGGACCCTGCAAACATGTCCACAATCTTTCCATTCATATAAGAACAGACCATAGCCCAAAAACAGGAACATAAATTGTATCCAATCATGCAAATTTTCAACCTAGTTCCATTACAAACCTTGCTACATCTCTAGCAACACCTTTATTTATTTCTTCATGGCGCACTTTATAGAGATCTTCCACTTTCTCACGGGCTTTTAGTAATCCCTGCTCAACAAGAGTTAGCCTCTCCTCATCATACTCAGCAGCTGCTTCACAGATTATCTTCTCAGCTATCTCTTGCCTCTCTAAATCCAACGTAGTATATACCTATACACATACATAATGGATTACTAAAATGATGATTGTATTCTTCAATTTCTTCCAAAGCAACAAAAGGGTCAATTAAAAATAAATTTTGTCACATGCATCTAGAATTTACAACCAAGGTTCAACATTTGGCATATGTTACATTAAGCAATAAGACATGAGAGTAATAATTTAATTTGCTTTTTAAATTGTAAAACAATGACTGCAAAAACATAAACCCCAATGTGTCACCTCAAAAAAGAATAGAAGATAACAGTACTCTGACAAAAGATCACATCCACAAGCATACACAAACAAGTTTTGTGAATACACCAAAAGGGGAGTAGAAAGCACTAGTGGTAAAATATATAAAGAAAAATGTGGTAAACAATCAACCCAACTCATAAACATCTTGCTAATATAACAGAAGTGGTTATCGCTTGATAACTTTGTTAGCCATGCCATACTTAACTCTTTCTTCAAACTCACTTCAAACTGAGATTCATATTCGGTAATCCCCATATACAAAAAAATACTATTCTAACTGAAAGAAAAGAAAGCTCTTGGAATTCAACAACAGTCACATTCGCCAAGATCGTTACAAGATGGACTTGCATTTCAGGCAACAAACTACTCTAGCAAGCACATAACAAAGTAGAACATGGTATTTATGTTGTACAGCAAAGGCATGTACATTGCTCCCATTGTGAATGTTGGAGATCCAAGCCTCAAGCACATAGCTAGTAGTAAATTCCTAGAATCCACTAGTTGAACCAAAAGTTATTCACACTATAATTCATCCCAAAAAAAACCATTTTGAACAAATGCCATGTAGTACACCACAACACAACAACCATTCCTGTCCCAACTTTCCTTAAGAGACCCAACCTAATAAATAATAACATGTTAGCCACAGAGTAATTACACTCAGCAATCCACTCAAGTTATATTGCTATACACAGCCATCAAAAATATGATATACTGGTAATGTTGGTAAAACAAACCTGGCTTGTTGGTGATATATGGCTTAAATAGTCGTTCTAGCCTTTATATATAATTAATGATCAGCAGTTCTAACTTCTTAGATGCCTGAGGCCTTTAGACTCATCGCATAGCTATTACAATTGATTTTAGCTTGTGGCTTAGAAAGGTTTATGGGCATTGCGTAATTAAGTTTCTTTAACACAATAACACATATTTCTTAGTCATCCGCGAGATGTAGAATAGTTGGTGGCAGGGTATGGTTAAGACGCCCCCTAAGCTGGAAGGTCACCAGTTCTAATCGCGTCGGATACCAAAAATCTAACCATGTTAAGGGTCGGTGCGGTCCAGGCCGGGTGCGATCCCTGGGTGATTTTGACGGCTTAGATGCCCCTGGTTCGTGGCCACTCAGCCAATGGAAACCCTGCTAGTCAGGGGGGTTCCACCACTTTGCCAACAAAAAAAAAACACATATTTCTTAGTCCAAATCAGACAATATAAAAATCATAAACAACAACACAGTGCAGAAACTGAGAATTTTACACACAAAATATTGCAAACAGAATTTTGATTTTAGAGCTTCTGCTACAACAGATCACAACGTTTACAATTATCTCTCCCTCCAAATAGTACAGTTACATAAAAATACACCACTTCAGCTAATGGACAAGAATCTCAATAGATGTAGAAGTTAGAAGGCCAAAGGTCTTAATCATTTGACTTACTTCAGCACAAGTTCATTGCAGGTTTTTCTCATATTCTGCAAAGCATTAGTGTTGGCTTCTTGTTCCAGATCTCTAACTTCCATAAGAATATATTGCAAGTTGTATCCCTCACAACATTAGGTTGTATATCTTCTAATTCCTACAACATGAGTCTTTATCTCCATAGCTTGGTTCTAGGCCTTCTCTTTTTGCAACTTAGGATTGTGAATCTCCAACCACTCCCAAAGTTTTGTCGTGCTTGTTACTGCTCAAATTTTCACCTGAGATGTAAAGTCCCCACCAAGTGAAACCCCAACAGGAACTCAGAAATGCTACCACTGTCACCTTGGAAACAATTTCCCTCAATTTAGGATGGTTTGTCACCAACATAAGGGGGCCTTCCCTAAGCACTCTTAGTCCAAATGAAAATAGAGGAAGTTAGAAGACTTGAGAAATTAGTACAAGTATATTTCTTAAGTGACATATTGCAGATTTGTAATGCAGAGTTTAATTCTAGTATAAGATGCAAAAAGAGGTAAGTTCCCTAGACTTAGAGGTCAATTTGAAGTATTATAGTAAAATGTGATTTCCAGATCTGTTAAACAGAAATAAAAATCGGTTTTTTTATGTTTTAAATGGTGGTTGAAAGCAAGACTAGTGCCTAGGAAAGGTACAAAGGGCATATGGCATGAAATAAGGCTCATGGGAGACTATATTATTCAGGAAAAGAGGGAAAATGAGGCTGAAGCCTGTAATCTACAAGCTGCAATCGCCCTCTCCTTGCTGTCCCAAATTACAGAAACATAACTAGGAAGATCCCAATTGTAGATGAACTCCACCACTTATCACGATTATATTTATCAGGAACAAAGTATATGTGCACCTAACCAAGCATAGAGAAATATGCATTCATAAACAACATCCCAATGATAAACATTAAAGAATGAGGAGTGATGTTACCCGATTCAATGCTTCAGAAACATATGTCAAGAAAATTCCAGCAACAACAAACGACATCAATATTTAGAAGACATCCTCATCCACAAAATGCTTTATGCATCCATCCAATAGCTCCAATACAAGTATCCTATGGACCTAAACAATAGGTCTCAAGAGTTCAATAGCCAAACTTTCAACCCCCCTTACAAATAAGGAGAGAAAACCCTTATATAGGTTGAACTCAACTCCTCAACAATAAAATAACATTTGTGTTCCTAGATCCATCCTTTTCTCCAAGTAAAACAATACAATAATACATAAGCGGGCTCCAAGACGAAAAATACCCATACTATTGATTCTTGAAGAAAAGAAGTCTCATGAACGTGATACCACGCGTCCTCCTTCTCAAGTAATAGGCAACATACAACCACATGCAAAGAGCCATGTGTCCTGTCATGCAAAACGTCTTCAAGAGATGACCTGTATTGACCAAGGAAAAGATGCTTCATACTATGTGTTCAAACTCAATGTGGAATGCTCCTCAAGGAAACCACCATAACCCCTTCAAATAAAATAATATATATGTCAAGTCACATGAGAGAGAGTGCTCTCTAATGTGTATGAAAGAATGCCAAATGCAACTGAAATAATGATGGATTTCTCAAAGAATAATATTCTTTGACCATGCAATAATGAGAAATGAACACCTAGAAGAGGTGAGCCCTAGAAGAATAAAGGCCTGAAAAAATTCTCTGAAGGCCTGAAGAAATGAACACCTAGAAGAGGTGGGCCCTAGAAGAATAAAAGCCTGAAAACATTTCGTCTGTTCTTAATGAAATCTAATTTCATCATGTTTTCAGAAAAAGGAATATGTTGGCTGATGAATTATCGAAAGCTGGTCCTCAACTGGATTCCGGTTAATGGAAAATATGCAAAAAGTCGATGGTCAAAGTACTGAATATATTCATGCTTCTTTTTATTAGAGGGCCTTGGATCATGCATCTAATGTCACTGTTTTCTCTACTTGTTGATTAAAGTGATGTCCTAATAAATTAGTCTTTTTTATAATGTATAATAGTAATTCTTTGCACCAAGAGTAGCGAGGTGCTCTACTAGCTCACAGTATGGAAGAGATATTGTCAGTGCAAAACAACACAAAAATATATATATATATATGCACCTCTAATTTCCCATACAAGCTCTGGAGAAAACCAAAGATCTGGTTCCTCAAGTGTCCAGTAGTAAGCAGGTTTGTTGTTCAAAATCCTTTCTCCTGAAAAAATTCTTCCATCTGAAATAGCTACTACTGTGTTAGTAACCCTCGAACACTTTGAAGCAAAGAAAGACTACAAACAAGTAAACTCCGGCAACATTTGGAGAACCTTCAAGATACTGAGGCAGGTATAAAGGTCGAAGACTATCCGATAGCCTCATCAAACCTAGAGCCCAAATCACAGTCATATTATCAGTGGCATTCATCAAATTTTGTATCCGAGCTTTCAAGAGGCCTTTTGTAATAGACAAGAGTCTTTGACTATACACAAGTTTCGTGTTATTAACATCGACGTTTCCATTGGGATCGGAATAAAGAAAATATGGATAGGCTTACAGCAAAACCCTAGAAACCTTCTAACAAAAACCATAGAAAAATTACTTAGAAGAGCTCAAGCAAGGATGAAGTCAGTTACCTCAATCTCAAATGGGTGCTCTTCTAAGCTTATATTTTCAATGATAGATGATTTGAAACAATGCATTCCATAGCAGAAAGAACAAATCAAACAGCTTTGTCGCAATTAACTACACCATTTTAGTTAAAAAAATCAAAGACGCGGAATGGAAAGAAAGCCCCATACCTTTACAAGATATTGGTGGACTCTACGGCTGCAGCGATGAATGAGAGCCATAAGGGTTTGTTGAAGAACAAGAAGGGTAAGATGCCATGATCCATAAATGGGATTTAAGGATGGAAAACATTGAATATGTTGCAGGGTCCAGCAGTAGCAGCCCAAGCTCTGCCAGATGCCATGAGCATCCTAAATTGTCTCCAAATACCACATATTGCGAAAATGGAAAACAATTGAACATGGAACCAAATTTGAAAGTGTGGCGCCAAAATACACGTAATGGCTTGGATTTGGTTCATCTTGGGAGGATCCAGGCTTCTTTGCCTTATGAATGGTGAGGAAATCAAAAAAAATTTCAGCATGATGTTCAAGAAATCATTAAATTAACATAGCTTTAAAGGTTTGACTGAATGAAAAATATGACAATTAACATAACTTTAAAGGTTTGACTGAATGAAAAATATGACAAAAGTTGAATATTATGGTAGTTAATATTATTATTTTAGATATAAAGAATTAATAATTTTCATTTTTGAATAATTAATTACCATTATAACTAATATATATTGTCTATTTTTTTTAAATATGGGTATTAAGATATTATGTTTCTTAATTTTTAAACATGAAGATTTTTTCAATTGTTATTATATTCAATTAGGGGTTAACTATTTATAGAAGAAAAATTGACTATGGATGCTTGAGTTTGAGCTAAATGTGGATCCTATATCTTTCTTTGAATTCAAATTCTCTAATTCATAGTGTCTTGTCATCCCACTTAAGGGGTTTCCTGCCAGGATATTGTTTGCAAGATCGGGGAAGGTATTGATATTCAATACATTACCACCCTTTGAGAGTAGGTTGAGTACATGGACTGATGTTTTGATCTAGGGTTAGGTCACTACGTTGATGTTGTTGATCTCAGTTGTTCCACATGTTGTTTTCGAGTTTCCATAGAGGTTTCTTTTTTCATATTGCTATAAAGGTTGATTTTAAATGTTTTTACAAGAAGTGTGTCATTGTTTTCCAAGTACATGCAAATGGTATGTGTGTTGACAAGTCATACAACAAAATGTCAGTTTCTTTTAATCCAATACATTGGATTCATCAAGAATTGTCCAACTTTTGAAAAGTGGGTGGAAATTGTAATTAAGATCAACACATATTCAATCATAGCTAAATATGCTTTTCTGAACTCAATTTATGTACAATTTAACAATTCTACCAAATATATTTCCAATATTTTTAAACAATTATTGAATCCACTAAAAAATCATAATAATGTTGTTATTATCGTTTAAAGTTAATTATATATATATATATAAACATAAACTTAAACATCCAACTAAAATATAACTTTAGAAGAGTGAAGAGAGATTAAGGATATTTTAGATGAGTATTTTATGGTTTTTTATAAGTGAATGACATCTTCCTAAATTCTATAAATCTTGTTACATTAATAGGTGCTTATATTTTAGATTTTGCGGTGGACTAGCATAATTTGTACATTTTACTAAATTCTACTAAATTCATTGTCAAATTTGTACGTTTTTTCATTGCCGGAGTGACAACTAAAAATGACCAAATAAATGACCAATTGTTATGTGGTCATTTTTAGTCTAGATATCCTGTGACCAAATTTGGTCATTTATCTTAGTGGTTTTTAGTTGGTTTTTATTCCGTGACCAAAAGTGGTCATTTATCTTGGTCTTTTTTAGTTATCTCACTTAAATTTATCAATTTTGGTCATTTATCCCTTGAAAAAAACTGTGGTGACCAAAAAAATTTGGTCTCTTGGTCGCTAATCTCTCATTTTCCACTAGTGCACCCTCCCTCTCCATCCCTACCCTCCTGTTTCCTCACTCTCCCTCCCTCCATCCATCCCTCTCTCCATCACTACATATCCATCCATATCTCCCCCCCTCCTCTCTTAATATCTCACCCTCTATCCCTCCTTTACTCTAAATCTCCCTCTCTCCCTCCCTCCCTCACTCACTCACTCTCCCTCTCCCTCCCTCCTTCCCTTTCCCTCTCTCTTCCCCCTATATACCTCTTTGAACTTGTGTCCCTCTCGCTCCATGTATTTGTTTTCCTCACTCTCTCCCCATCTCTTCATCACTCCCTACTTACCTCCCCCTCTCATGTTAAAATTTCATATTCTTAGTTATATATCATTAGTGTTTAATCCAAATTCATGACAATAGTATATGCAAAATCACTTCAAAAGAAACACAATCACAAGATAGACACAATATTTATCCTAGGAAACCCTCAAGGGAAGGAAAACCCAACAAAACTTCCTCTATATAGATGTATAAGATAAAACTCAAAAACATGTATTCTCCTCCTTGCTAGTATGTCACTGACTCTCTCTCCTATGCGCTACACAAGTGTGAGTCTATGTGTTCAAACGAGGAAAACAACTCCTCCATTTATACACTTTTTTCACTTGACTTTTACCATAACAAGTCAGTCCCACTAGAGTGAATGGACCAACTTCACCAAGGAAGTCATAAAATAGTATTATATAATATTCATTAGGGTACTATTGACATAACTTACAATGGAGGATTTACCTCATGAATCTATGATGACCAATTACAATAATAACACCCCGATGGAGGAATAAAACATCTCTCTTGGGGTACATCAGTAAAATTCATTTAGAATATTCTTTGACGTTACAATATTTAAACACTCCCCATTAATGATAAGGGTATCCTACTAACAATAACATCATCAACTATATGAGTAATGAGAGAGAGCATATTCAGTAGTATCAAGGTAATAGATCAATATGTCAAACAAAGTTTTCAACAATCATCAGGAACTGGAATAGTTACTAGAATCTCTTCAATATCATCAGTACTGGAACATCATCTTCTACAGCACCCATTCTTGATCTTTTGCAGCACTCATTCACTTGATCCTTTGTAGTAGTACTTT
This sequence comes from Pseudotsuga menziesii, assembly GCA_001517045.1. Lineage (NCBI taxonomy): Eukaryota > Viridiplantae > Streptophyta > Pinopsida > Pinales > Pinaceae > Pseudotsuga > Pseudotsuga menziesii. The sequence continues at coordinate 287,510 of LPNX010568544.1, forward strand.
GATCTTCTTGCTACTTTGTAGCAGCACTTCTATCTTCTCGATCCTTTTCAATAGTACTTCAATCTTCTCAATCCTTTCTAGTAGCACTTTGATCTTATCGATCCTTTGTAGAAGCACTTTGATATTTTTTGTCATTTGCTGCATCACTTCGATCTTCTTGATCCTTTGTAGAAACAATTCAATCTTCAAGATCCTTTTTAGTATCACTTCAATCTTCTTGATCCTTTGTAGCAACACTTCAATCTTCTCGATCCTTTGCCGCAACAATTCTTGGAGTACACATGATATCTTTGTGCTAGGATCAATCCCTATCACTTTAGGACATAAGTGCAAGGATGATGCAATCCTCATTAGACTACTCCCCCTTAATGAGGAGTTTCCATAGTATCAACCAGCTAGATCATCCACAAATGAATGCAGGACCATATAATCTACAACTGAATGTAAATATCATATGCAAATAAATGCAGGACCTATCATCAGCAAGGACTCATTATATACCATCGTCGAGTTGTTAGAGCTATGACTACTCCAAGCGAGTGTCATACTATGACATCTACATGTGCATGTAGACATACCCTCCATGTGAGAGTATCATATGCAACTGTAGATCTCATTTGCACCTAAATGCAAGACCTGTTAGCCGTAAGGACTCATCGTAGACCATCCTTAGCTTTAAATCTAGGACCACTCCCAAGCGAGTGTTATTCTATGGAATCTACAAATGAATGTAGGTACACTCTCCATGCGATAGTATCTTCTGCAATTGAAGATCTCATCTACACCTAAATGAGGGACCTGTTGTCCATAGGGACTCGTCGTAGAGCATCCTCGTCTTTAAATATAGGACCACTCCCAAGCGAGTGTTATTCTACAACATATGAAAATGAATGTAGGTAGACTCTCCATGCAAAAGTATATTCTACATGACCATATTTAGCTGGTACGATCTAGGACCACTCTCAAGAAAAAAATGTTATTATCTGTAAGACCATCGTCAAAAGAGGATAATATCAGCCACAAGTGAATGTCGGACCTTATCAGCATCTACAGGAACACTTCACCTCTTTTTTATTGGAGAATCACTTTCATCCCATCATTAATGACAGTATCAACATCACACCCCCTTTCCAGGGAGGATCCATATTATCAACGTTCTCTCCCTTTGTTTGAGAAGGGTTCATATCTTCAACCTTTTCTTCCTTTGCAAGGAGATTCCATATATTTTAAATGTTCCTCTTATCCCAAGAGAGTTCATATCTTCAACATGTTCCCCCTTTTCAAGGAAATAATGTAGTACCATCATTTTCCTCCTTACGAGGAAATTATTTTCTGACTACAACAAGCTTGTCATGGAAGTATTCAAACTTTACTTGAGATAGAGGCTTTGTCAACACATCACCAAATTGCTCACCAGTACTCATGTACTGGAGTTTTATAGCTCCCTTTTGTACCATATCCTTTATATAAAAATCTCGGGTTTCTATGTGCTTTGATTTATCGTGGAGCAAAGGATTCTTTGTCATCTTTTTACAACTTTGGTTATCACAAGGAATCATTCTGGTATGTAAGTCCATGTCAAATAGACCTGACATCGGTTTCCAAAGCCACATCGCTTCACAACTATTAGAGAAACCTATTATGTACTCTGCTTCAGCCATGCTCAGAGAAACATTGGATTATTTCTTACTAAACCATGAGATCATGGTGGATCCCATAAAATAACATTCACTTAAGGTTCTCTTTCTATCTACGACACTTCCTTCCCAATTTGAATCTATATGTCCATACAATCTATAATCATGATATCTAACATAATATAGTCCAACATCTATCGTATCTTTTAGGAACCTCATCACATTCTTTGTAGATATCAGGTGAACTCATCTAGGTTTAAATAGATATTTACTAAAGGTGTTCATAGAGAAGCATATATCTATCCTTGTATTCATCATATACATCAATGACCCAAAAACATTTTATACTCAGTCATATCCAGTAACTCTAATGATTCATCATATAACAAATTTAGGTTGGTATCCACAGGTCTGGCTATGGATTTACAATCCAACATATCAAATCTTTTCAATATTTCTCCCGCATACTTTCCCTGGTTCAGAAAATATTCCTTTTGGGCTCGGCCACACTTCCAACATGAGGAAATAATACATCAATCCAATTTATTTCATCTCAAATTCTTCAGATAAATTCTTCTTGCAATATTTAATTTGTTTCTCATTTCCTTTCAGAAATAGATCATCCACATACAAAAATATTCTGACAGCTTCATCATCCATAACCTTCATGTAAACGTTGTGGTCAACTTTACTTTTGGGAAAGCCCAAGATTGTCAAGAAGTATTTTATTCTTCCACACCAAGCTATAGAATCTTTCTTTAGTCCATACAGAGTCATTTTCAACTTACATACAAGAGTCACTTTGTCTTCGATTTCAAATATTTTGGTTGTTCGATGCATACTTCTTCCTCAGTCACACCATTAAGGAAGGTTGTCTTTACATCCATCTGTTGTAGATCGCACTTCATCATGGAATCAAGTGCCATGATGGTTCTGATGGAAGTGTACCTTGCTATTGGATAGAATGTCTCTTCATAATCAATCCCCTCTTTTTGAGAGAATCCTCTAGCCATAAATTTGTCCTTGTATTTTTCAATCCTTTCATCAGCTGCATGTTTTATCTTGTACATCCACTTTGAAGATACCACACTCTTGTTTTCTATTTTGGGTTCCATATCCCAAACATCATTCTTCATTATTGACTTGTATTCTTATGTCATTACTTCCACCCACTCTTTCTTCTATGCAACTTGCTCGTAGCTCAAGGGTTCTTGATCTACAAGATCACAAATCAAAGCTACATAAATGGAGAATGGATTTGATCTATTTCTTGTTCTTGTAGATCCTTCTAAAGCTCCATAATTCTCTTCTTATTGTATGATTTCCCTTACCCAAACAAGTTTTCTCTTTCGAGAAATATCCATAATAGGAGGTTCATGAGGTTCTAGCATATCATGATCTTTAGATGCTACTATTTCACAAGATGGTTCAACTTCTACCTTTCTAGGAGGTACATCCTCTTCATGTACTTCTTCAAGCTAACACCTTATGGATTTATTAAGAGTTTTTTCTTCATCAAATGTCACATCCCTACTAATCTCTATGGAATACTCATATGTATATCCTGGAGGCTTTCGATACTTCATAGTATTCAACAAATATTCCATTGTTTCTAGAAGGACCCAACTTGGTTCTCTTATCTTTAGAAATATTGACATATACATGACAACCAAATAGCTTGAGATGGCCCACCTCAGGTTTCTTTCCTGTATACATTTCTTCAGAAGTGTTGAATCCAAGAGCACTGTGATATAATATATTATGCACATACACATTTGTTTGTGTTGCTTCATCCCATAGATGCATGGGAAGGTATTGGACATGAATCATTATTTTCACTGCTTCCATAATGGTTCTATTCTTTCTTTCCATGACACCATTTGTTGGGAATTGTAGGGAGTGGTAGTTCACTCTTAATTCCATCTTCTTTGTAGAATGTTTCAAATTCTTTTCAAGTATATTCTCCACCATTATCTGATCTCAGTGTCTTGATTCTTCTTTCTAAATGGTTCTCTATCAAGGATTTTAATTCCCTGAATTTCCAAAACACTTCACTCTTGTTATTCAAGAAGTATATCCATGTCTTTCTTGAATATTCATCAATAATTGTGACATAATATTCATATCCACTTAAATATGTGGAAGGCATAGAACCACATACATCAAAATGAATTAATTCCAACATACATTTAGTCATTGTTTCACTTTTCAGATTTGGATTCTTGATGTTCTTTCCTCTTGCACATCCTTTGCAAGTTCATTCATGGTCAATCTTCATATCTGGTAAATAGGTTACCATGTTTCTCACATAGGGTAATGCTTTGTATCTGATGTGAGCAAACATTATATTCCATAGTTCACTTGAGCTAGTGGTATCATGGACAATGGTTATCTCTATATGTCCCTTGGGTTTGTACAATCATCCTTCTTCTTCACCAATGACCACAACATACTCAATTGTATTTCCTTTGGTCCACATGAGTACTTGTCCATCTATAAAAAACAACTCTATATCATTTCTTATCTACTGCTGAGATGGAAAGTAGGTTCTTTTTCAAACTTGGTACATAAACTACTTCCTTCATCTTCATGGAGGTTCCATAATAAATCTTGTAGCTTGATTCACCAATGGCTTTGATGGCATATTGATATTCATCTCTTAATGATACTTTCTCAGGAAAGTTCTTTTCTTCAAGTCTTGACAGAGTTTGCTTCTTCCATGTCATGTGCTTTGAAGAACCGCTATCAATAAGTCATGCTCCATGTGTTATAGACTCAAAGAGTGCAACGAATAATACATATTCTTATTTTTCTTGTCTCTTTAGAGGTCTTTATTCTTCATCATCATCCTCATCTTCGGCTATATGGTAATGATGTCTTTTGTTGTTTTTCTTCTTTAATGGACACTCTCTAGAAAGGTGTCATATCTTATGACAATTGTAACTTGATAATTGGAGTAGTCTTTCTTCTGATTGTTTTCTTTTTTCCTTTGAAACTTCTTTGTAGGTCTATACTTCTTGTGACTATCCTTCTTGAGGTTTGATTGTATTCTTCTTTAGGTATAGGTGGCTAGTGCTTGATCATCTTCTTTAAGTAGAGCTTCTATGTTAGCTACTCTAGATTCTTCTTGGATGCAATCTTCCCATACAATGTCAAACTTTGTACTTTCTTTTCTGGCACTCAAAGTCTATATGCATGAATCTAAAGGTCTAGTGAGACCATTGAGAATAGTCATAACTAGTTCATCTTCATCAAGGGAGTCTCCAATGGCACTTAGTTTTTCCATGAATTGGGAGACCCTTGTGTAGTAAGCTTGAATGGATTCTCCTTTACTCATCTTGGTACCCTTTAGATGAGCTCTCAAAGTCATCTTTATATTAATTTTCTTTCTCTCATACATTCTGGAAAGTGCATCATACATCTTCTTTGGTGTCTTCTTAGATGACAACTGATGGATCAAGTGATCTTTGAGAGAATCAACAATGTTCCTCATTTCTATGATTAGGTCTTTTTTAATATTCTCATTAGATTCATCTTCTTTAGGTTTTGCAACTTCATCCTTGATGTATTTTTCATGACCATTCTCTGTAAGAATGAGACCAATCCTGCACTTCCATGCTAGGAAGTTTTTTATGCCTTCCATCTTGTCCTCAAGCTTAGTATTTGCACAGTATTTGGGGTCATCTTATCTAGGAAGTCACTCAAAATTGAAATTTCTCAAAATCAAAAGTTGAAATTACCAAGAGATGCACTTTACTGAGGTGATTTGGTTGGTCAACTTGATTTCTGGAGATCCCAAATCTTAACCCTTCAAAACTTGCTTGTGAGGTTTCAACTTCTACAAATTTCCGGTTATCATTTTGTGCAATTTTCTTGTTCAGGGACAAACTAGGGTTTTTCTTTCCCAAATACTCACATACTCAAAAAAAATTATCCAGGGATCAATAAATGCGTTCTAGGGAGGTGCAACTTTCTATGTAAGAAGATATTCAAAATCCCAAATTTTGTAGAAACTCTAATTTCTTTCGGAGTTTCACCTTGTGAAAGTTGTTCTATTTAGGATAACTCTGATACCATGTTAAGATTCCATATGCTTAGCTAGATATCATTAGTGTTTAATTCAAATTCACAAAAGTAGCATATGCAGAATCCCTGAAAGAAGCACAACACAAGATAGACATAATATTTATCCTTGGAAACACTCAAGGGGAAGAAAACCCAACAAAAATTCCTCTATATAGATGTATCAGATAAAACCCAAAAACATGTATTGTCCTCCTTGTTGGCCCTCTCTCTCTCTCTCTCTCTCTCTCTCTCTCTCTCTCTCTCTCTCTCTCTCTCTCTCTCCTATACGCTACNAGGAACACAATTCTTCTATTTATACTCTTTTTGTCACATGTCTTTTACCCCAACAAGTTGTCCCCACTAAACTCACTAGGTCTATTGGTAGATCCGATGAAGATTGCATTGATCGTCAGTTTACCACCGCCGACAAATGTAAAGATGCTCCAGGTAACATTGCGACATACGGCATACTATCGTAATTTTATCAAAGGATACACTGCGATTACCGCTCCCATGAAAAAGCTATTAAAGAAAGACACTGCGTTTGAATGGACTCCAGAATGTAAAGGAAGCTTCAACACCCTGAAGGCCAAGATGGCCTCTTCACCAATACTAGTTTTCCTTGATTGGAATGAAGAATTCCATGTATATGTTGATGCCTCTTCTACTGCACTAGGGGTTGTTCTTGCATAACTAGGTGAAGGCGACTTGGATCATCCAATAGCATATGCCAGTAGAAAGTTATCATTTGCTGAATGAAATTATACCATGACCAAAAGGGAAGGCCTGGAGATGGTTTATGCTCTACAAAAGTTGAGGAACTATTTGTTGGGAGGACATTTCAAGATGTTCACTGATCTATCTGCTTTAAAATATCTAGTCAATAAGCCTGTGTTGGGGGGAGAATCTGTAGGTGGTTTCTTTTGTTCCAAGAGTTTGATTTTGAAATAGTGGTAAAGTTGAGATGGCTGAATGCTAGATTGATGTCGCAATTATTTTGGATTGAAGTCATAGATGATCACTATGCACCAATTATTCAGTTTATGTCTATTGGTGTCACCCCTGTAGACATGTCGACTACCCAAAAGAAGCAGATGGTTGTAAAAGCCTCCGATTTTCAACTAATTGTTGGACAGTTATATAAACTTGGACCGGATGAAATATTGTGACGGTGCGTATTACCGCATGAGTAGGGTCCAATTATAGAAGAATCACATGCAGGGATCACAAGAGGTCACTATGGAGGCCACACTACTGCACAAAAAGTGTTGTGGCTGGCCTATGGTGGCCCACGTTACATAACGAAGCCGCAGATTATGTAAGGAGCTGTGATGTCTGCCAACGGGTTGGTAAACCATCGTAGGGGGATGAGATGACACTAGTGCTGTAGGTGACTCTGCAACTATTTGATAAATGGGTTGTAGACTTCGTGGGTCCTACCAATCTGCCAGGTAGGCACACTATCGCCCGCTATATTATTATTGCAACTAACTACCTAACTCGGTGGGCGGAAGCTGCACCAGTCGCTAATTGTACCACTACGACAGCAGCAGGGTTTATTTTTGAGACCATTATGACATGGTTTGTGTGTCCTAGAATCCTAATGAGTGACTAGGGAAGTCTCTTTGTCAACCATACAGTAAAAGTGCTAACTAAGGAGCTCCAGATACAACATAAGAGGAGTACACCATACCATCCGCAGGAAAATGGTACTGTTGAGGACTTCAACAAAATTTTGGAGACACCGGTGACCAAGGTATTTAATTATAACCACGATGACTAGCATTTAAAAATTCCTGTAGTTCTATGGTCCTATCACACTACTTCCAAACAACTAATAGGTCAGCCACCATTTAATTTGGTTTATTGGAAAGAGGAAGTCATACCTATGGAGTATAGTGTTCCCAGCTTCTGCATTGTCACATCAACAGGCATGGATGATGCAGAGCCATTAGAAGAACGTTCTATGCAATTGATTCATCTTGAAGAAGATTGTTTCATTGTAGGCTTCTAGCAACAGGTTGTGAAGGATCGACAGAAGGCATGGCACGATTGCCATATTAAGCAAAAACAGTTTGTGATAGGAGATTTGGTGCTATTATATGACAGTAAGCTCATCAAGCATCCAAGTAAGTTACAAATGCATTGGTTAGGTCCCTATCTTGTTCAGTCCCTTACATCTAGCAGTGCAGTTCAGTTACAACAATTAGATGGCACAATGTTTCCAAAGCTCATTAATGAGAGCCGCTTGAAGCCCTATATAACAGGGCCAGTGGTGTGCACCACTTGAGGTGTTGAAAAATAAAAGAGATGAATATTTTAGTTCAACACAGTAGGTTGAGCCTTAGGGAAGAGGTTGTGCAAGGTTATAATTGTTAGCGGTAATCGGTTAACCAGTTGCGATAGTTGCAGGGTTATAGGGTGGTTAAATCAAGTAATCAATACAGGTAGTTAAACCAATTGGCCGGTGGAGCTTGTTGAAGTGGCCTACATTAATGGGTAATCCGATCGTTAGAAGAATAAGATTGCCAAAATATTTGGCATCATTAATACTCGATTTAGCAATAATGGTGAAGTTATATTTGGTAATGATGAATTTGGATTGGAAGTGGCTATAAAACACCACACGGGATGTGTCAGATGACATTCTTCAGTTGTGTGAGAAGAAGTAGAAGGTGAATTATGTGCAGAGTGTCGAGTGAAGTGTAGTTTGAGCTGTTGAGTGTATTTTTAGGTTTTGAGGGGTAAGGGATGTTGAGCAACCTTGAAGCCATAGAAATTTCCAATGAGTACAAGTCCCCCATTCGGCCCACGACTGTGGAAGAAAAAATCATGAGTATGCTAGTGGCTTTATCATCCATTCCTAAGTGGAAGCGGCAGACTCAAAGACCCAGTCCTATGCCACCAAAGAAGAGGAAAAATTGCATGTCTACGAAGATGCGAGCAAAAGGCACTGCATAGACTAGTCCATTGAGCTCAAGAGCTGTTGAGTCCATAGCACCTTGGGGTGTCTTAGTGCATGATATTTTGGTACACATCGCTCCGACATGTCCAAGACCCAATCCATGACAGCGGTCGAAGAATCAGAAGTACCCGCCCAAGTTTCCAGTGCTGCCGAAATGGATGGCCTGCTCAGTCGATTACATCCCTACGTTTATTAGGCTCAAGTTTGATGATCATGACCTACTCTTACTTAAAGATGTTTGAGACAAGCCATATGAATCCGTTCCTATAGCACCTGGTGGCCCATTTCCGAGAATTCCCAAACCATGGGCCAGTGGGTTAGACAAGTCTCGGTTATTGGAGCTCATTAATATGCCCCATTTTGGCCACTTGAATGAAGCCCATGTGTGTGTGAAGCAACTATTGGAGTTTTTCCAAGGAGGGATGCTTTGGCTGAATACACCGATCCCTGTCATAGTGGAATTGATTGCAAGCATGACTGGTTTTTCAAAGGTTGGGGAGGACTCGACATAGTATACTCATGGAAGAGATATGGACAAGAAACTTGCAAAGCAACTAAAGGAGCACTTTGGTTTACAACGGGATGGTCGCGCTTATCGCATTGATAGTATTAACACATAGATGGTGCGCATTGGTGCAATAATTCTAGAAATCAAGGTTATTTGTGGCTATCAACTAGTCTAATGTAATTCGGGTGTTGTTTCCTATGTCCAAAAATGTGATGAGGGGTACAAATCAATTGGTCTCTATTTTTGTTAAATTAGTTGCTTGAAGATGTGCTTGCTTCTTAGACTAGGAAGCCATTTTCCTATAGTTTCCTATTGATTCTTATCGCTCTTGCTACTTGGATGGAACCTTAAGACTACCAACCAATGGCAGTTGAGGCAGTCAAGGTTTATCATGGTGCCCACTATCAGAACCTATGGTGGGTCGAAGAGCCCAGTCAACAAACGGACTGTGCCATTCATTTATGTATCTATTGGGAAATGCTGTAGGCTTCCATCATTACCATTCCTAGAGTTTCTCCCTACGCCATGGCCAACTATCAGCGGATCCTTTGGTTTTCTATTGGACCCCAGACGATTCATATTTAGGCTAGGTGGGACCCTAATCAGCAGTGGCTACCATTTCCTTATAAAATTACCACAGAAGAAATGGATACTATTGTGCACGACTAGATGGGGGGCTGGCACATCCTAGTGAGTTAGGAGGAGTTATCTAAGGATATACCCCCAGAGGTCCCTGAAGACCATTCTCCACGGGAATTGAGAAACTATGACTCTGACAATGAGTCATCGGCAGATCCTGAAAATGCAGCATAGCATATGCAGAAGGAGACTCGCACCAAATGGTTTCAGGAGTAGGGGGCGGGTAGTGGTACCAAATTAGGGATGAAAGACCAGCTGCAGTGGCTTATGAAATCCATCACGGACTCATCTACGACTACGAATACAACAATCTATGAGTCCAACCATGAAGAATTTAGCGTGGTAAGAGATAGACTAGAGTCCATTTTTTATATTATTTCGAAAGAAACATCGGCAAGACCTCTGTTGCAGGACATCCGGTTGATCAGCATTGAACCGCAGGATAGGCATGTACAAGTTCCCCTAACTATGATCGACGCCAGAAATGAAGATATTCACTAGCAACTGCACCCGATCCAGAGCATGACTTTGGATCTGAACAAACTGTCAGCTATAGCATTGCTTGAGTTACAGTATGGCACCGCATTGGAATTGGTGGCACAGCAAAAATATTTGGCTGAGGGCTATGTTGAGTCCCAGAATACTACTGAGAAGCTACAAAAGGAAGTAGAGGAGCTGCACTAGGTCTACATGCAGTTGACAGAGGAAAAGTTACAAGAAATCAACCAATTAAAGGTGACACAATCTGAGTTGTAGCGGAGGGATGCTGAAGATATTATCGACCTCAAGAAGTTGCAAGACCGCCTATTTGTTGAGCAGGCATAGCTGTGTTCCTGGTGTAGTGAAGTTGAGCGGGCTATTTCATATGCCTACCAGAACATTTTTTACAACACCACAGGGCTCACCCCAATCAAAAAGGCCAAGTGATTGGGGCAAACTCTAGTTCAACTTTAGGATAATAACTTGCTGCTCTAGGCACAGGTACAACCCACAACACCGGTGCAAGTTGTGGAGCGCAAGACCTCCATTGAAGAAATTACCACTTACTTCAGCACCATGGAGCAAGAGGCTAAAATTGTTATGCAGGTAACCATGTAGTTTTGGCAAAGTATTATTCAGGATGAGAAAATTGATCAACTAAATGCACAGGTGCGAGAGGTAGAGGGTCAACTGATAACCCTGAAGATGTCACTGAAGGCCATGCCACTGATGGTGCAGATCACCCAATCCACAGAACTGAAGGATTGATAGCAATGAGCTACCTAGGAACTAGAACACCAACAAAAACACCATGAGCAGCTTGAGGAATTCCAAGAAATCGGTGGCTAGTTGGCTGTTAAGGTTGTTGCCACACTCCAGGATGTTCAAGATAACTGACAAATGATCGACAATAAGGCTATTGAGGAACACCCCATCCAGCAAAATTTGACTAATTTGCATACTATCGCCAGTAAAGCTTAGCTGCAGGTTCATGAAATTGTGCAACAATTTGAAGATTTTAAGGAGAAGAATTCGGCGCACACCCTGTCAACTTGACATGGCTCGAGGGAAAGCCACAAAAATGTGTTGGGGGCCTATTGGAAATGGATTTGGGGCAAGTGAGTTGTGCAGTGTTGCAGCAGGTACACAATATCATGTGGTACCACACAAGGGAAGATCGATGTGATAAGCGGAAGAATAACCGGTTTTTGAATATTATATGTATATTTTGACCAAGTTTTGTTGCAATAGGCCAGTAGCAGTTAGAAGTTAGTTAGTAGTGGACCCTCAATACAAAGGCTTAAGCCTATTTGTAGATCTATTTTTGAGGAGATATGGCGGCAATTGGGAGAAATTATGCACAATTGTATGGATAAGATGTGGTGCAATCTGTTTTATGGAGAATTTTCTGTCTTAACTGTGATTTTATCCAGGTTTCTTCTTGATGTATGTAGTCTCCGGTTTTGGAGAAGAATTGTGTGATGTGATACATTTGCACAAGGTTAATATGATGCGATGAGTATGGCTCAATTCTTGTATGTTGTTATAGATCTAGTATGATGCTGCAAATCTGTTTTGTTACAATGACATAATATAGATGCGATTCAGTCTCTTTCTGCTATATCAATGCAATCTGTTGCTTTTATGTTTATGCAATCTATGTTTCTGTAACTGTTTGATGTGCTATGAGTAATGATGTTCCATGAATAATGCTACGATATTGTGATACTATGTGATGATTGGATAAGTTATGGTGTCCCTCCGTCGAATCTTCATATCCTCCTCTCCCACTATCAGAAACTCAGTTCTGACAACTCTCTCTTGAACGCCTCGGGTGAGACCTCATCTGCTCCACAAATGTTGCTGGGCAGGGTAAAACCTGTGTGGGCCGGTGCTCAGTGAGGTTGTGTTGTAGGGCATCAACAAAGTGGGAACCCCTGTCAACGAATATTTTTTGGTGGGCTTCACTAACATTGTCATACTATTACTATATAGGGATGACTTATTTCTAGGAGGAAATGGGAAACATATTGTAGAATGCAAGAAGAAGCTTGTGAAATAATTCGAGATAAAATATATTGCATAGATGAAATATTTTCTAGGACTAGAAGTATAATAGATCCCAAAAGGAAAATTTCTCAATCAGGAAAATTATGTTGTGGAAATATTTAAAAGGTTTAATATGTTGCATTGTAAATCCATGGACACACCCATGCATACCAACCTAAAGTTGTTATCTGATGAATCATCAAAGTTAGTGGATGTGACTTAGTACATATATATTATTGGTTAGTTGATGTATATAATAAATACCAGGCCATATATACGATTTGTTTTTAAGAACCTAAGTCAGTATCTAGTTAAGCATAGACGTGTTCACCTGATATCTGCAAAGCATGTGATGAGGTACCTAAAAGGTACAATAGAATTTGGACTATACTATGTTGGAGATCATGAGTACAGATTGTATGGTTATACATATGCATATTGGGATGGAATTACCTTAGATAATAAGAGCCCCTCAGGTGGATGTTATTGTCTAGGATTTTCCATGATATCATGGTTTAGAAGGAATCAGTCCAATGGTGCTCTCAGCATGGCTGAAGCAAAGTATATAGAAGTTTTTTCTTCTAGTTGTGAATCCATATTGCTTCAAAAGTTGATATTAGGTATATTTGACCTGGAGGTGGATACCATAATGATTCTATGTGATAACAGAGTTGTATAAAGATGACAGAGAACCCATTGTTCCATGACAATTCAAAGCACATAGAAATCAGGTATTTGTATATACGAGATATGGTACAGAACAGAGCTATAAAGCTCTAGTATGAGAGTACCAATGAGCAATTTTTTGATGTTTTTACCAACCCTCTGCCTCGACTAAATTTTGAATACTTTCATGACAATATTGGTGTAACATGAAAATACCTTCCTCATAAGGAGTAATAGTGATGTTTATTTTGTATACTTTTCTCATAAGGAGAAACAGTGATGATGATGTTGTAGAATTTCCTCGTAAGGAGGAACAATGATGATGATTTTATAGAATCTCCTTGTAAGGAGGAACAATGATGACAATGTTACAAACTTTCCTCGCAAGGAGGAATGATTATTATGTGGACCCTCCTCGAAAGGTGATGCAGGTTGATTATGTGGACCCTCCTCGAAAGGGAGAGTAGGTTGATGATGCTGTAGTGGGATTGTATAATCCGTGGACATTAGTCCTAAATTTATCCATAGATATTTGTATCCATGTTGTGATAGGATTGCATCATCCATGGACTTATTTCCTAAAGTGACAAGGATTGATCATATCGTAATTGGATCTTCATACTTTTGTCTTCGTGAGGTGTGAGGATTGCATCATCCTTGGACTTATGTCCTAAATTGATAGGGATTGATCATCTCATAATTAGATCCATCGAATTTTGTCTTCATGAGGTGTGCGGATTTCATTTTCCTTGGACTTATGTCCTAAAGTGATAGGGATTTATCATCCCATAATTGGATCCATGAACTTTTGTTTCTGTGAGGCATGAGGATTGCATCATACTTCAACTTATGTCCTAAAGTGATATGGATTGATCATCCCATAATTGGATTCATGGAATTTTGTCTTCGTGAGGCATGAGCATTGGATCATCCTTGGAATTATGTCCTAAAGTGGTAGGGGTAGATCATGGAGTAATTGGATCATGTGTGTTGGAGGTTATGTTGTTCTTGATTATGATGTTTATTGGAAGATCAAGTATTGTTGTAGATGATGATGTTGTTGATCGAGAGATCAAGTGTTTCTATAAAGGATCAAGTGATTGAGTGTTACAGAAGATGAATATTAAATATGAATACTCAGTTCTATAGAAGATGATTTTCCATTAATGAAGATGTTGAATATGTTCTAGTTGCTAATGATTGTTGAAAAATTCCAATGAAGTATAGATGTATCACCTTAATGATGTTGTAGATTCTCTCTATCCTTAAAAATACAGTTCATGTTGTTGTTTTTACTAGAATAATCTTCTCGTTAAGCGGGAGTGTTGAAATATTATAATTTCCAAGAATATTCTAAATGTATTTTATTGGTGTAACCTATCAGAGATGTTTTATTCCTCCGTAGGGATGTTACTATTGTATTGTATCATCATAGTGTCATCAGGTAAAACCTATGTTGTAATTTGTTTCAATAGAACCGTTCATGCTATGTCCCAATTTGAAAATTCCTAACAAAGGCATAATTTGGGGGAAAATTGTCTTGACTAGTCTTGACTCTAAGGGATTCAAATGACACAAGAGGGTCTCAAATTTGGTAGGGAATTATATGGAGATTCCTAGGACTACACAGTGGATTCTATAATAAATGTATAATATTTTATAGGAATTTTCAACTCAATTTGGGAACATTGGAAAAAATGGTAAATTTACTGGTAATTTATGGTGCAATTCCCTCTAGGGTGCGAGCAGAAATGGCTCTCCAACTCCTCTAAAACCCTCCCAAATTGTCAAATAGAGTATGGGGACTATTATTAGAATTAATTTTCTATTATTTTATATGGTTAATATTTATTCAACATAGGTGTAAATCTTCATATTCGAATGCATAAATTCATTGATATTTTCTTAAGGGAAATGACATGTAAAATCTCACCTATGACTCACAAATTGTGTATATAATGGTTCCGAACATAGTATGACTAATATTTAACGTTAATAGAATAATAATATCTCACTAAAATCATATAATATCAGATCCAAATCGCAACATACATCAGATATACAACTCCATTGAAATGGGAAATGAACACATGGAAACTAGTCACAATAAAGATTGGAAATGTGGACATTTTCATATGTATTTATGCTGATTTCAACTTATAGAAAGAATGGGAGACATATTACATATCCATAAATCCTTAACTCATACTTGGGAACCAACCAGAATCAATGGGGTGAAACCACCATTCACACAAGCGCGCCATCATAGAGAAATATGGAAATATTGAAGTGGGGATTAAGAGAATGGGAGGAAATATGGGTCATGAACAATATAATCCTTATATATGTGATAAAAAAATACATTGAGATCCAAATTATAGGTCAATGTGGGCTATCCCATATCCAAATTCGATGATAATGTCACTCTCTCGAAATTGACTCACTAGGAGGCTAAGTGAGCACTCACCGTGCAATGGACAAGCTAGTGGTTTCAAAAATGCCAAAGGAAAATTATCAAATGATAAAAATCCATTTTCAATCCTGGTGAAATATTTTTATAACCCTGATAAGTTCTTCCAAGATCTAACTCACTCCCATAGGCTTCCTCCAAATCATCCTTGATGTTTAGTAACCTCCATGACAGTTGTCCTTCTCCTTAACCATTCATCTTCCTCCAAATTCCAATTGCTTCCACCAAACCCCAAGTGAGCCCTCTTGGAGTCTATTTTTATCCTTGACATGTCATATTTATGTAGATATTCAATCAGGTCTGACTTGTCATAGAATCTTCCATCATTGTTGTGTTAAAACGCAGGGAATCTCTCTCATAGTGGCACCTAGTTTCTTCCTAGCCTCTTCCTCTTCTATGGGGAGCTACTCCTATTCAGCCATTAAAATACTTGGGATAATTATATTTCACTTGAAACCTCCTCACATTCATAGAATATTCCATTCCTCATAATTTCAAATTTGGGTTTAAGTCATGACATGCACAAGGATAAATGTAGCCACCAAAGGTCTCCATGAACCTCCAAATGTCCTTATGAAGTGATGGAAATTTATTATCTCTATATTTATTATTTTTATGACCCAATTTAATGTGTAAATGACAAACTAAGGTTCTATTGGGTCCTGTAGTTCCCTTATTGCAATATTTAATGTTTCCTCCCCAACCTAGGGAACTGTTAGGTGGGTGAAACATTATGAACTAGTAGTCTTATTGGGATGGGGAGATGATAGTCCTCCCCACCCAATATTGCTTGTCGTAAAGAAATTACAAGTATTTATTTTGCAAAAAAATTTCCTCTTCCCTAGTGGATTCCTCACTAGGAAAATCCTTTCATTGTACGAAGCATTCTTTTATTATTTTGCTTCTTAATCTCCTCTCCCTCGTTTCAATATTTTGTCTGGAATGAGCACAAGTTGTACTTCATCATCCAAAGGAATTAAAGAATCTGAAACTGTAATATGCTAACGTATAAGATTCTTTATACATGAAACATGAAATAAATTATGAATTTTACTTCCCATGGGAAGCTCCAATTCATAGGCCACTTCTCCAACCTTTCGAAACACTTTGTAGCGACCATAGAACCTTGGTTTTAGTTTTTCTGAAACTTTTCCCTTTATGGTTTGTAGGGATGCAACCTCAAATGCACCAAGTCATTCACTTGGAAGTGCCTCTCCACCCTATGTTGGTTTACATATTGTTTTTTTTTATTTTGGGCAAGCAACTTATCTTTCAAAGCCTTCAAAATGTCTTAACTTTCTTCAATCCAATACTTAGACTTTGGAGCTCTAATATTACCAAAAATGTGTTCAATAAAAGTGTATGCATCATAACCGTAAATTTATTTGAAAGGGGACATGCCAATGGACATATGAAAAGTAGTATTTTAACAAAACTCACCCAAATGCAACCATTTTATCCATGTTTTTTGCTTCCCACTAACATAGTTTCTCAAGTAGCCTTCCAACCATTGATTCACCCTATATTTGAAAATATGGCTTCCCAATGGGTCTCCTTCTCATCATCAGGTGAACTATTAATACTCCTGAGTGTTCACTTTCCCCAAATTTGGTTATCCAAAAATTTGATTTCTTATATGAGATGTTTGTTCATACTATCAAGATCTGCTATAATGAATGCTTTAAGGTCCCCATTATCTTCTTTTCCCACCCTATCTCCAAATCCTACTTATTTACTAATATATGCATAACTAGGATTACTTTATTCACTCCATGCTCTGATACCACTATTATGTCCCATTTATAAAATTCCCAACAAAGGAAGAATTTGGGGAAAATTTGTCTTGACTATAGGGGATTCGAATGGCACAAGAGCGTCTTGAATTCAATATGGAATTATATGGGGAGTATTAGGACCACTCAATTGAATATATTATAAATTTATGAAATGTTATATCCATCTACAACTTGACTTGGGAACGTTGAAAAAAATGGTAAAATTACTAGTAATTTATGGTGCAATTCCCCCCAGGGTGCAAGCATAAATGGATCTCCAAATCTTATGAAACCATACCAACATGTGAAATAGAGTATGGGGACTGTTATTATAGTTCATTTAATATCATTTTTTATGGTTAAGAGTTATGCAACACATATGTAAAGATTCATATTCAAATGCATACTTTTAGTGATATTTGGTTAAGGAAAATGACATGTAAAAGATCAACTTTGACTCAAAAATTGTGTATATAATGGTTCTGAACATATTGTTATGAATATTTACCATTAAAATCATAATAATATCACACTAATATCATATAATATCATATCCAAGTCTAAACGTATATCATATTTACAACTCCGTTGAAATGCAAATTCAACACATGGAAACTAGTCACAACAAAGATTGGAAATGTGGACATTTTCATATGTATTTCTGATGATTCCCCTTATATATAGGAAGGAAAACATATTAAATATCCACAAAACATTTACCAATTCTTTGGCATCAATTGGAATCAATGGGGTGCAACCACCATTCACGCAAGTGCGCCATCATAGAGAAATATGGAAATATTGAAGTGGTGATTAAGAGAATGGGAGGAAAGATGGATCATGAACAGCATCAGCCTCATATATGCATTAAAAAAATACATTAATATCCAAATTGGATTTCATGGTGTCCTATCCCATATACAACTTGGACGAGAATCTCTCTCTCTCTCGAAATTGGTTCACTAGTAGGGTAAGTGAAAATTCACTGTGTAATGGACAAGCTAGTGCTTTCCAAAATGCCAAAGGAAAATACTAAAATGATCAAAAACCATTCTCATTCCTCATGAAATATTTTATAACCATCCTAAGTTCCACCAAGGTCTAATTCACTCCAATATTATTCGTCCAACTCATCCTTGATGTTTAGTATCGTCCATGACACTTCTCCTTCTCCTCAACCCTTCATCTTCCTCCAAATTCGATTTGCTGCCACAAAACCACAAGTGCACCATATTGGAGGATAATTTTATCCTTGACATGTCATATTTTCATATTTCTTCTCTCAGGTCTGCAATAAGTTCTGACTTGTCATAGAATCTTCCATCATTGTTGTCATAAAACAAAGGGAATATCTCTCTTGGTGGCACCTAGTTTCTTCTTAGCCTCTTCCTCTTCTATGGGGAGATACTAATATTCACCCATTTGAATAATTGGGATCATTATGTGTCACTTTATTCCTCTTCACCTTCCAATAACGTTCCATTCCTCATAATTTCGAATTTGGGGTTAATTCATAACATGTGTAAGGATCATTTTAGCCACCCAAGGTCTCCATGAACCTCCAAATGTCCTTATGAATCAATGCCATTTTATTTTCTCTATATTTATTATTTATATGACCACAATTAATGTGTAAATTTCTAAATAAGGTTCTATTGGGTCCCAAATATCCCTTATTCAACATTTAATGCCTCCTCCCCAACCTAGGGAACTAGTAGGTGGGTGAAACATTGTCAACTAGTAGTGTCATTGGGATGGGGACATGACATTCCTCCCAACCCAATATTTCTTTTCCTCAAGCAATTCCAAGTTTGGATGTTGCAAAAAAATTTCCTCTTCCCAAGACGATTTCTCACTAGGAAAATCCTTCCATTGTACTAAGTATTCTTTTATTGTTCTTCTTCTTAATCTCCTCTCCCTTGTTTTTAAGATTTTGTCTGGAATGAGAACAAGTTTTCCTTCATCATCCATAGGAGGTAAATTATATGAAACTGAAATATGCTGACCTATAAACTTATTTACACATGAAACATTAAATACATTATGAATCTTAATTCCCATGCGAAGCTCCAATTCACAAGCCACTTCTCAAACCTTTCGAATAACTTTGTAGGGGCCATAAAACATTGGTTTGAGTTTTTATGAGCCTTTAGCATTTATGGTGGTTTGTTTGTAGGGATTTAGACTCAAATAGACTAATTTTTTCACTTGGAAGTGCCTCTCCACTCTATGTTGGTCTTCATATTGTTATTGTTGATTTTGGGAAACCTACAAATTATATTTCAAAGCCTTCAAAATTTCTTGACTTTCTTAAATCCAATACTTAGCATTTATAGCTCTACTATTACCAAAAATGTGGTGAATAAATGTGGATGCATCATAACCATAAATTTATTTGAAAGGGGGCATGCCAGTGGGCATATGAAAAGTAGTATGGTAACAAAACTCACCCAAATGCAACCATTTTATCCATGCTTTTTGCTTCCCACTAACATAGTTCCTCAAGTAGCCTTCCAACCATTGAATCAACCTCTCTGTTTCATCATCAGTTTGTGGATGATAAATTGTGCTAGATGTTAAAATTAACCCCATAGTTTTGAAGAGTTCTTTCCAAAACGCACTAAAAAATCTGTTATCTCTATCACTAACAATGCTCTTAAGAATCCCATGCAATCTGAAAAATTCCTTAAATAATAGTTCAACCATTTGTGCACTAGTAAAATTGGTAGTAACAAAAAAGAAATGATAAAATTTAGTGAGTCGATTGACCACCACAAATATGCAATCCTTAACAAATACCTTGGGTAAACCAGTGATGAATTCCATGGAAATGCTCTCCCATTTTTGTTCTGGAATAAGAAAGGAGTGTAAGAGACCAGCTGGATGAGTATGCTCCACTAACATAGTCCAAAATTCATTAACATAGTCCAAAACATCACAATTCAACCCTTTCCATGAGAATCGTTCCCTCAACATTCAGTATGTTTTGAAGAAACCAGCGTGGCCTACTAGAGGATAATCATGAGATTTCTTTAAAATTTCCTCCTTCAAACTCAAACTATGGAAAAAATAGATTTTATATTTGTAGTAGATGATTCCTTCCAACACCTTATACCTATCATGTTGGTTAGTCCCATCAAAAATTTCACAAGAAAACTTATCCTTGGCATTCTCTACTTCTAATGCGGCTCTCGAATTTTATTCTACATCCATTAGAGAAATATAAGGTCTTTTAGATAAAGCATAAAATACCACATTATTTTTTCCTTTCACATATTCAATATTAAAGTCAAATGCTTGAATCTTACTCACCCACTTTTGTTTTCTTTCATTTATGTCCTTTTGAGTGAGGAAGTACCTTCAGCCGTTATGCTTAGTTTTGACCACAAATTTGTTTTCCACCAAGTATTATCCAAAATTGATCAAAGCATGCATGCTAGACAACATTTATTTATCATAAATGGAGTAAATATTCTCATGTGGTTTTAGCTTCCTAATCTCAAAATCTATTGGGTGTTGTCATTGTTTTAGGACTACTACAATGCCATGTCCTAATGCATCACATTCCAAGAAAATTAGTTTGGAAAAATTAGGTAAAGCTAGAATAGGACAGTTTCTTATTACCTCTTTCATTCTTTGGAAATATTTTTTAGCCCATTCATTCCATTGGAAATAATATTTCTTTGTCAAATCAGTGAGAACAGAAATGATTTGGGAGAACCCATTCACAAATAGTCTATAGCCAGTGAAAATTATAATGAATCCTCTCAATTTAGTGACATTTTTGGGATGAGGCCATTCGATAATGGCTCTTATTTTCTCCATATCCACCTTCACACCATCTTGACTAATGACATGTCCAAGATACAAGAGTTGAAGTTTCTTGTGCAAGATATTTTTCATGCATAATTTGAATGTGGTACGTGCATTTGTCAAGCAAAATGGAATGGAAACAAACTCAAAGAATCCATAGTGGCATCTGGAAGTAGTCTTTGGTATGTCTCATCCCCTCATTCGAATTTGATGATAACAAGATCTAAGGTCAATATTTGAGAAGAACTTGGCTCCATGGAGCTCATCAATCCTTGGGATGGCCTATTTATTCTTCACCGTCTTCTTATTCAATGCTCTAAAATCAATGCACATCCTCAAAGTTACATCCTTTTTCTTTACCATAACAACTAAAGAAGCATATGGGCTAGAACTAGGCCTTATGAGACCCAACTCTAATATTTATTTAATGGAATCCTCAATCTCATCTCTAATCCTTTTGGTGTGTCTATAGGGATTCATTTTGATAGTTTGTGTTCCTATATCTAACTCAACAATATGCTCCACCCCTCTATCTTGTGGTCTTCCTGGGGGAATGTTTCTAAAAACCTATGCATACTTACTCAATAATTTCTCTCTCTCTTTAGGATGCTTGGAAACTTTCAAGTGAGGTTTAGGAGATGTAATTAAACATTTAGCATCCCATTTTATGTCTCATTTCCTCAATATAGACCTCATTTTGTGAGAGGACAACACTTGATTTCGGTAAGTGTGCATTCCCCTCAACAAGATGGGTTTGCCTTCTGAATTTTTCAACCTCATTTCGGGGATTTAATAGTTCAATTTAGCCTCCACTAAAGAATAAAACCATTGTACTCCTAAAACAAAATTTGTATCAGTCACATTCACTACATAAAAATCGTGAGTTATAGTATGATTTCCTATAGTAACTTGAAACTTTGGAATCCATTTAGTGTAGTCCATAGAATTGTTACCTAGAATGATAATTGTGAAACCATGAAAAGTTTCATCTTGTAACTTTATAATATCTACCAAGTTTGCATATTTGAAGTTATTAGTGGCTCCACCATCCACTAGAACTGTGACCTTTTAGCCTTATATGTTACCATTGAGTCTCAAGGTATGGAATCTAGGTACACCTGAGACTACTGCAATTTTTCATGTCTCAAAAGTGGGATGTTATTCTGCTTTTGTTGCATACCCTTATTCTTGGGCTGCAAGTTCTACTTCCTCCTCCTCCTCCCTCTATTCATCATATTCAAAAAAAATTTCAATGTAGTGTTCCTTGCCCCTTGCACACTTATGTCCCGAAATCCAAGGTTGTTTCCATGTGAAACATAGATTATTTCTCATAAGTTCTTATTTGCTTGGTCCTCCTTTATTTTCTTTGGAAAAGGAGTCCTCTTTACATGGTTTCCTACCTTCCTTGAACTTATAAGGTAAATTTGGTTTAGGGGGGGTATTTGGTTCTTGGAAACACATTATGCAAATCTCTTGTCAAATTCATGGCATCCTTCACGGTGGCTGGCTTATGGGATTTCACTAGCCCTCTCAAAGGTTCTATCAATCCTTGAATAAATAGTAAAATCATCCTAGACATAGATACATTAGAAACCATTACTAAAATATTTTCAAATTCTAACATATATTCTTCAAAAGTTCCTACTTGCTTCAATTGTGCTAGTTCTTTGAAAGGAAGTGTCTTTTCTCTCAAATATCTCCATTAATGCATTGGAGAAACCATCATAAGATAAAATATGATAATCTCCCAAGGTTATAATACCATGGAACAACCAATCACTACCTTCCCCTTGAAGATGTAAAATATCCATTTTCAATGCATATTCCTCAACCATGGGATTTAATTGGAAATACACTCTCAAATTTTGAAACTAAGCACTGGGAGACATTTCAAAGAAACCATTTAAGGAAGGAATAATTAATTTTCCAATGGTATACTTTAATTAATGATTAAGAGGAGGTGTCCTATGTCCACTTCCTCCATGATTCACATGAAGAGAGGCCCTAATGAACTGATCAATAAGCAATACTTTCCTACATTCATCACTTAGTTTATGCCAATCATTTCTTTCTTCTTTCACATCATAAGTAGTGTAGGTTCCCTCTTTGGACTCTAAAAATTTAGGAATTGTAGGTTCGGTCTAATTCTTGAATTCATGGGGTCAGTTATAAGGTCCATCCTTTGAAAAAGATGGCTTCCCCATGGGTTTTCTTCCCATCATGGGGTGAACTACTACTACTCCTAGGTATAGAATTTCCCCCAAGTTGGATAGACACCAATTTGAATCCTTGTATGAGATGTTTGCTCATACTGTCAAGAAATTAATACATGTGGAAATTTTTTCCACATAAAATTGTTTCTATTGCAACACATGTGTGTTTCTATAGCGACGAACATGGCCCCTTCCTTTTGTGGAAAAACTTTCGTCTCTATAACAACACTTTCCACACTTTATCGCAATTTTGACGAATGGTTCGTCTTGGTATTACGACGAATGGGTGGCTTCTACTGCGACAGAGTTTCGTCACTATTGCAATGAATAAATGGTTTGTACTCCAATGATGGTTTGCCACTATTACAACAAGGGGATGGTATCTTTTTCGTTGGTGCAGTGCCACTATTGCGATGATTATTTAGAGGCGAAGGTCAGACAGGTTGTCACTATAGCGACAAAAGGAAATATTTTTAAAAAATGAAAAAATTTCTTGCGAAAAATATTTTGTTGGTTTAGCGACGGAGCTTCATTGGTGTAGCAACGAATTGTTCGTCGCTCTAGTGATGGAAGGAAAATTAAAAACAATTTTTTTTTTATGAAGATTTTGTTGGTTTAGCGACGAAGCTTCATTAGTGTGATGATGAAGGGTTCGTCGCTATAGCAACAGAAGGTAATTTTAAAAAAAAAACCATTGCGATGAAGCTTCGTTAGTGTAGAGATGAAGTATTCATCACTATAGTGACAATAGACAAGTTTTGGTTTTAAAAATCCAATGAACTTTCTATACTAGTGACAAAAATGTCTATGGCTAGTATAGAAAGTTCATCGACGCTTGATAGGTATGTTCGTCTCATTATCCTCATTGCTAAGTGCTACTGCTTTGAAGCTATAACCACCATCGGCCTTCTAGAATCTAACCATCTGAATGAAATTGTTTAAGTTGTTCCTCCCTAAGGTCATGGTTACCCTTTCTCCACTTCATTGCATTCGAAGTCATAATACTTGTGATTTCCATCTGGATATACAGATGTTGAAGCGTTCTCACATACAAATGGATGTCCACTGTGAAAAGATTTTTTCATCTGAAAGAAAATATTACCAAATAGAATTTTAAACCACTAACGATGTACCTGTTAAGAGGTAGAGACTTCCATATATAAATTTGAAATCAAAGAAAAATCTAGAAATCTGAAAGGAGTTAACCTTGAAGAAGAGATGAACCTGATCTTCAAAATCTTGTTGCTTCTCTTGATTGGGTCCGAATTTATTTCCTCAATCCTTATTTGATGCATACCAAAAGAATAATGATGGCATGGTTGCCACCAGAAAACCGCATCTAGATCTAACAAATGCGATAGAATATTTTGTCATCCTCAATAATTTTCTATATGTTCAAAGTGAGACTTAGGTCACTTCTATTGTTTTCTTCATAATGAATTTCATCATATTCTTTGAGCATACAAGATATATTTCGTCCCACTCCCCTTAGGACTAGTCACTACACATCCTTTCCCTCTGCGGGAAAAGAGATCCTCTTCCTAGTTATGTTGGAATTTATCCTATCATATGAGAACAAAAAGTTTCTCCGCATGCTACTAGTAGTAGACATGGGGTCTAAATTCCACTACAAAATGCGACGATATCACCAGAGACAGGGAAGCAAGAAGCATGAAAGGCCTCATAAATTGGAGCTTCCATAAGGAGTATTAATTTCCTCTTTTTCCTCTAGTGGTTTTGTGTGTTCACATTTCCCATGGAAGATGCTTATCCTCTCGTCATTATTATTAAGTTGAAATTGCTAACTTTAGCGCCAAAATAGATATTACCTCTGAAATTATTGTTAGGTCACTAAGTTCTTTTCCTTGGAAATTACATCAGTGGGAAACCCCTGGGCACTTCCCCTTATTCCAAGTATGTTATCCAGTGTAAAGTAGGCCATGTAGACTATTGTATGTTGACCCGACAGAGACATCAAGTGTGGCCCACATAGAGGTAGCCATCCCAGAGACATGACCTAGATACCTCTTGCTTGCTATTCACTACTCTCAACCACTAGAGCTAGCTGACAGGGCTAATTTTTGTCACTGTGTTGCCATCCTTCCTAATTTCATGGTCAATCCTTCCTAATTTGATTGTCAATTTAACATTTGGAAGTTCAAATTATACTTGAGGAGTTGTTTGGAACTTTCTGAGTCTCTTCATTCTATATACCATGGATATCTCTCTCCAATCATATTGTTTGATGGAATCCCTTATGTTTGTCCTATTGAGGAACTCTTTCAATTGGTATCTATTAATTGATCTAGGTATCTTTGGATTGCCTAATTCATCAGCTTGACTTTATTTTCCTCTTCAAACATTCTCCAGGTCAAGCTTCCTAAAGTAAGGAAGGGAATTTCTATTCTTTTCAACAATGACTTCTAATTCCTTGTCACGATTGGACCATTTTCCTATTACCAATTTGATGCACATGAGGGAATATCTTCCTTATTCCCACCGAGATGCTTATTTTTATGCCTTGAACAAGGGCCATGAATTCAGCCTTGTGATTTCAGTCCTGGGTAATTCCTATTCTAGGAAAGAACCACATTATGTTTGTGATTTCTAATTGTTCCTCTCCTTGTTTCTTAGCTACATTTTTCTAGCAGCTTTTTCAAAATCCATCTTATAAATTCCTTCTGTAATCACAATACAATCAGAATCATCTGTCAAACTCTGCCAATTGAACTTTTAATGTTGAGCAGTGAACCTGTTTCAAGCAATTGCACATTTGACAACATAAAAATAACTCAACATCTAAATATCAAACTAATATTTGAATGTTTGTAGGCACATCGACAAGATGGAGTAGAAATAAAACCCCCACAAAGATGTCCTCAAAGAATACAACAGTCAATGTT
Organism: Pseudotsuga menziesii; assembly: GCA_001517045.1. Classification (NCBI taxonomy): domain Eukaryota; kingdom Viridiplantae; phylum Streptophyta; class Pinopsida; order Pinales; family Pinaceae; genus Pseudotsuga; species Pseudotsuga menziesii. The sequence continues at coordinate 313,693 of LPNX010568544.1, forward strand.
TAAAAAATAGGGCATAGACTCGGTAGATATAACCAGGGAAATGAAATTATGAATTTTTTTTCTGGGGAAAAAATATCTAGGGCATGCATTACAACAATTAAATGTGAATGAGTCTAAGGCAAAGACAAGAGTAAGAGCCAAAGTAGATATTAATGTAACAAAGATGTCATGAAGATTCATCAAACATTTAACCTAAGGCAGAGAAGCACTCATAATGTGCCAGAAATAATGTCTGAGAGAACTTCATGCAAAACTCGAACAACATCAACCAGTCAAAAACTCTTGAAAGAAATTTCTCGAACTTGAAATATATAAGTGCTAAATGTCACCAGTCATAAATTTGACATATGCATATATGATCTAGCTGACTTCAACAGTTAATTGAAAAGAAAAAATATTAATCCAACTTCAATATAAATATTAATATTAAGGATAAATTAATGGAGGTATTAATTCAATGCCAAATTTGATCAATTTATCCTTGGTTATGTGTAGGACCAAATAGCCATTAATTTCAATAATTTAAGATTCACAAATTAGCATCAAGAACAAGTTAGAAACAGGAGAAAAGGACCCCTGAATTCCAACATACATTGTGTATTGGTTTGGGGTGTGGACTTGGATGCTAAACACTGTCCTATTGCTTGTTTCTAACCAACAGGAGATGAAATTGGACCTACCCAACCTTAAAAATAATACTCCCTGCCTTAAAAGTAATGAAATGAGACAACCATACATTCTCACAATCAAATGAGATAGCCATACATTCTCTCTAAAAAGGCCTTTTCCAACTCCCTGTATCATTCTCATTTTCTTCTAGATACATCCCATTATTCTATGCTTGTGGAACTTCAACCACTAGAAAAGGGTGCTTACTAGGCCTACTTAAGGCCCATTACAATCGACCTATGCCATATCTTCTCAGAAATTCTCTTCGTACATTGATTTTTGAGAGTTGGGCCTCTAGATAGATGATATTTTCTTACACTTTAAATGAAACAAATGTACTCTTCTATTCTACAATCATCCCAACCCATTTTCTCTTGGCATTTAAAAGAAGGGTGAGATTGATATTTTACTAGAGTTAGGGATATTGAAGACTTGTTCCTTGATAATTCGAAAATAATATGCTAGAGGTATATGATTGCAATCCTTGGTTCTGTTAAAACATTCCACCATATAAGTTATAAGCCTAGGTTGTCAAACAACCAAAGAAAACTATATAATAGGTAATTTCAGACACATGCATTCCAAAACAACAAAGCTCTATGGAAATTACACAAGCACTCTACAAATATTGCGATTCAACTATTATGCACAAAACAATTACTTACACTGAGAAAGATTACCATGTCACTGGTGTTCATGATGACTAGTCTGAATTTTGATGTGAGGGGGTATGGATAACTTAGCGCAACATATTTTCAGCCACTATTGGAGGTAAAAAAAACTACAACACTTGCTTCGTAAAAGAGTTCAACTATGTAGATTTCTATAAACATTGCACAATAATTAGGCTAACAATAACTTAAAAAAAACAAGTGCTAAAAACACTACCTTCACTACAATAATAGAGTGATCAATAAGAATAAGTAGATGGGGATGATTGAAAGAAATGAGACATGTAAATCTTGTTTTCTAACTATAATTCCTCCTCAGTTTGGGTCAATACCTTTTTCGAAGCATAGATTCCATTATCTCATGAAATATTATGGATAGAGCATACTATTGTCGATGAAGTGCTAATAAAGTGACAGCCTTTGAAGCAACATATTGAAGATGATGATAGCATATAGCAGTTAAGTTATTATGAAGAAGTTTGTATGCTTAACTTTTCTTTGATCTCAGGATAGAGGAGGATAGTGATATGAGGAGGCCTAGGACCAAAAGCAACAAGGTATGAACTAGACAGAAGTAATGAGGGTTCAGCCAACATTTGTATCTAACGATATTGACACTCTTCAAAGTTTTGATTATATGCTACTGCAGAATTCACAAAAAACACATTTTGACCTGAATTGACTAAAAAGAATCCAAGGAATTTTTTTTTCATTCAAAATTTTGACAAATACTATTGTAGAAGATGCAAATTTGACATTAAAGAAACTATTAAATGAATATTGTTAATCCATATTCATTTATATATATCCAAATAAAATCTCAGCAAAGGTCTATATGTATGTCTTAAAATACCTATGCAAAGGCAACATGTTTACAATTAGTTTGGGGGAGCTTGCAAGTATACACAGATAAATCTGAAGATTGAAGGATCTACTCTCTAACTTAGTCTTTCCTACCACATTTTTCTCAAGTTCATGGTCATTTATAGAAATGTTTCTAGACATATATATAAAGGCATTTCAAGAAGCTACAACATAAGATATAAAGTTTAATTCTTCCTAAGACACCTAAAGGAACCATTTGTCTCCCTTGATCATAGAATTGAGATATTACAAGTTCAAAAAAGAAAATACTAAGTAGAAAAAGGTTAAAAGAAGGTTTGAAGACTCCTGACAAGGAAATACAAATAAACTTGATAGAGACAACTAAACTAACTTGACATCCATAGCAGTGAGGAAGATCTTAGGGGGAGCATGGTGAACAAATGAAGTGAAACAATATGTTAACTCTCTCTAGATCTGGATATAATTTACTAAGATCTGATTGTATGAGTTATATTGGGAACAAAGTTAAAACAACTAGAAATTCTTTCATCATCAATTGGTATACATTGGTCTAATATCTTGACAGTATAAGGAAAGCTACAACAGATTGAAGAAAAGATGGAAAAAAATTACAATAGCATATCAGTTAGGGGGAGCATATTTGTCAAATCTAGGGAAGATAAAGTCAGAAAATTTTTTTTGAACATTATGAAGCTCTTGAAGGCTAATCAGCCAATTGTCATTAATCTCAAAGGGGGGTAAGACAAGTTTGGTTAGTTTCCATCAATAACAAAGGTGGATATTAATGAATCTTGTTGTCTATGATTGTCAATGATGAAAATATTATTGAAAAATGTCAAATTGATGATGAAAAGCATGGAAGGCAAGTATGAAGGACAAGAAATCCAATATGATGACAAAAAAGGTGTGAATAGAAAAATTGGCATGGACAAAGAATCATGAAAAACTACTTGGCATAGAAGACAATGGGAAAGATTATATGGCTCATGGACAAGGACAATGCACATGGCTTGGATTACATGGTGACATGGAAATAGGTAAGCAAGCGATGACTGGATTGAAGAGTGAGGACAAAGAAGTAGATCCAAGTGGATATGAATATCAAGAATGGTTAGATAACATGAATGGAGAAGACATATGCCAATCAAGCATAAGCTTGCGGGCATGAAAATGGAAAGTGGATATTGGATGGAAAGAGATGACAAATCACAAGGAATTTGGATGTGGGAATTAGGATACCTAATGAGTCAAATGACCCATAATGTGGTCATTTGAAGATGACTTGAAAAGACATCTTAATGTTCTTGTCAAAGCCCTAACATCCAAGCACAAATATATCTATGAGTAATCTCTGTCAACAGTTTAAAGAATGGCCAAAGAAATAATTATGCAAAGTGTTTTAATGACCTTTCAACCTGGAAACATTGGTTATTGAAAGCCCCAACAAATAAATTAATTTATTTTTTAACAGGTCAGCTCCCTTAATGTTCTCCAAAAATATTTTATAATTGAAAAATTAATAGTGATAGGTCGGCTCCAAAGTTTCATGGAAAATAAATATTAATATCCTATCATGTGTTCTAATTTGAAATAGGATTTTCATGTGAAGAAAAATTCACTCTAAGATCTGATTTTGGGTGGAAGTGTCATAGATATGAATTTTAGATAGATCAGTGAACTATAATAGCCACAGTGGAGGAAAAACGTTGGTCTGATATTAGGAGGTGAGAAAGAGCAGTAAGCTAAGGAACACCAAAAACTATTTTGTAGCACCTACAGTCTAAAAAAAGGATTGTTTTCGGGTTAAATTTCGATCTTTTTAGTGTTCAAAAAGTTTGAGCTTCATCCACCTACACAGTCCAAGCACACAGTCTGAAAATTATTTAAATCCCCTTTTAGAGATTGATTTCCTCAAAGGTCGTTTTATTTGGTTTTTACCTGGGAATCGACAATTAAAGTAATAATTGTAAGAGGCTTTCTACCTTAACATTCATCTTATGAAGTTATTTCAAAAATTCATTAGCCTTTGCACCTCCTCATTGAAGTGTCTACATATTATTCAATACATACTACTAACCAACTTGATATGTAGTACTACAGAGAAGAATTCCCCTTACAAGGCTGAACTTGTAACCCAAATTCTTAGAGAACCATTAAACTTTGTGATGTGAGAATTCTTTCCTACAACTGCTAGTCCAATTGGAATGGAGGCTTAACATAAGATTCCCCTCCCACACATTTATATTTCACTTATACAAACCTGTATCTTGAACCACTTTTTTACCCAAACGCTCAATGTAGACAAATATATCACCACAATGAAAAAGCTATTAATGTTTTTGTTTAATTATTTTCAATACACAGAATGAAAAACATTAATAGGTTTACCTATTGGGCATAAAAGCAACTGCAATTTCTCACGGTATATACCTTCAAATCTTCATGTTTCTTGTGTTTAGGAAAAACTCAATAGCCATAGTAAGTGGCCCAACTAGAAGTTTTTAATTTTTTTGTTATGTTAAGGATATAGTTTAAATTAAATAGGCAGAGTAAATGGAACTTATAAATTTTACTTTCGAAATCCCAAACTCTTTATATTGCAATTGTATGTAAGAGCATAACAAAGCATGGAAATATGAAACAACTCTTATTTAATTTGTAGCTTAGATCACCCATATAGACAATAAGGTATCAATAATATTATTTCATTTAATGTCTAGTGGTACTCAATTCTCCTCCCTATAAAGTATAAGTAATAAATTATAGTCAATTTTTTTCGGGCCTTTTTCTATATCTACAAAAAAATATCTTCATGTTGAAGATTGGTCTTTACTCTAAAATAAAATATATGGTATTTCAATTTGGTAAGTTCATATACCTCACATTAAAATTATACATGCTATAAACTATATAATGAATTAAAACAAAACAAAAAATTATACTTAACCAACAAAAACAATAGGACATGATGGATATTCAGATAAATATAATTGCAGAATATAAAATCCAAGATATACTTGAATAAACATGTTAAATGAAACTCTTGTTCTTCCTATTTAATTTCTATATTTTATATGTCTTCTAATATTATTCATAATTCATTTTTTATTCTATCTAAGTACACTCTAAAGGAAGGATCCTTAGACCAGCCAGGTAGTAGGGTAGCTTTCTAACTTCATGATGCAAAAGGTATTTACCTCTAAATTTTAGACCCAAGTATCCATGTGGTAGATTTCCACATAAGTAATTTCCTCATTCAAAAAACCTTGATTGACTTACGAGCAACTATAAATGGAAACAATGGACAATTTCAACCTCCAAAGGCTATTGAAACCAATTGATAACATTCTCCAAATGGAGGACAGGTCAACTGTCAAGGTTGAAGGAATGGTGGATAATGCTATTATATCAATAGACCCATGGAGTACCCTGTAGAATGAATGGTGTTGCAAAATATTGAGTTAGTGGATATCCCATGATTATTGGCAGACCATGGCTATGAAAATATTCTTCTTATATTAACTACAAATCTAGAAATGTGACCTTTTCCTACAGTCATTATTGAAATAAACTTACTTTCTATCCTTTTTCCAAACCTTTCCTAGAAGCTGAGGAGTCATTGTGGCTTGGGTAGGAGGAATATGATGCACTCTTTGGAGATGTTGTTAAACTTGTTATTACTCTAAAAAAAACTTTGCATTGAAATACCTTGATGAAGACATAATGATTTCTAATTTTATGCAAAACCTTTACCCCTTAAATGTAAAAATTTGAGAATACGTTGAGCAATCCAATAAGAATGAACTTAATGATGAAGATCCAATTCAAATTTTAGTTACATTTGATGAATTGGCAGGCCAAGTAGAAACCTGGACATTTTTAGGTATCTAAATTATGTCTTCACTGTTAAACTTGCAACACTATTTATCACCATAGTTGATATTCTTCCAGGAAAATATTAAACATGAGCAACTAGTGGAATTCCAATCAGTTGCAATACTTTATTCTTTTGTTACAAACTTTCAAATCCACTTTTACTTGGGATTATCAATACATGAGAGGAATTGACCCTAGTATTCTCCAACACCATATTAACATTTAGGATTACTCTCATCCAATCCGACAACCTCAAAAGAAGAAATGCATTTATCAAGGACATTGTAAAAATAGAGTTGCATAAATATCAATCGAGAGGGATATATAAGAAACCAGGTCTCATTATCATCTTGTGCATCTAGTATATAAGATGTTGATATTATATACCAACATCTTATTAATATCCCATACCCATGCTTATTATATACCTCGTAAATGATGAAGAAGGTGAAGCATATTTGCAACATTGCCTATGAGAGTGGTTTCAATGACACATGCAACTGGCTAATGATATTTTTTTCAGGCTGCAAATCTCATTAAACAATTTCAAATTCTGCAGAGTACCTATTTTTGATCTAGTGTAGGGGCTAACTTTGAAAAACACCGAAAGCAATGTTTTGCATCTAGTGGTGAAGGAATAATTTTCAAAAGACGAGGGTCATCGCCAAAATGAGGCTTTGATACCATTAGCACGCATGTACCAGAAATTTAAAATTAATATCTAAACTAGTTAAGGGTTTTCTTTTTATTATAAAAACTATAGTAAATTTTACACTACACTGTTCCTAGACTTCCAAGCTACACAATCCACTTAATATTTATATGGGAGAACTACATTCATTATTAAAAATTGAAATCATGTAGACACCTTAATAGTTAAATAAGGATGGTTCTAAGTTCTATCATACCTATCCAATCTAAAAGGATAGACCTATATCGAGAAGATAAAAATAAAGGAGCCTTAAACATCACTTGCAGGCCAAGAACCTGTAACCATGGAAGTAGTGACCATGTTGTTTAGATCCATGGTTAATGACATAATTTAGTTAAAACTGTGGCAGTCTTCCCATTCCTTTTTAAGGCCTACCCCTAGAGCTAAAAATAATCTTGTTGGAGGCTAGCCTCATTACAAAATATCTCGCAATGTAGTGCAAAGAGAAAGTAGAGCCCAATATTGATAATCCATTCAAAATTATAGGTAAACTAATGTAGTAATACCTCCTTCCTATGCTGAGGATTTCTTGGAACCAAAGGTAGAATAACCCACTGATCATCTCAATCTGAAAACATTGTTCTATAAATAGAGTGAGTTGAAAAGAACAACACTGTAATACTCTTTTAGGCCTGTTTTCATGCCTGAGTATTCCTTTGACCAAATCTATCGTTCTTGACATAGTAACTGATAAAAAAACAATGATATATTATCCTTTCCAGATATGAGAATTTTAGTGGCAACTTTTTGGATTGAATGGATACCTTACCTGTAATATCATCTTCCCAATGTGTATTTACAATAGCTAGACTTGATTTTTTATGGTATTGATCACAACAAACCTTCCTTATTCAGCTTGGAAGTGATTACCACTTTTTGAAGGAAAATCCATACTTACTTTTGGATACAACAGACTTACATGATACTTTACAAGTTCAAGTGACAAAATCCATTACATAAGAAACTGCAAATAAAGTTGTGAGCATCTTCAGCTAGTCCTTAGTAAGAACAAAACTACCCAACATTGATACAATTCTTAAATTCAATTTGGATGATGGTAACCCTGGTACATTGAAAACACTTAATGATGGGAGAAATTCATCAAAACTCTTTTAATAAACTACCTTTGGAAATCTTGCAACATAAGGGTCTTACTTGATCCAAACTTGTTGGCATTTTGAACAGGGAAGGAGTTCTGTTTTTCAACCTGTACCAAAAATTTTTACCCTCATATTTAATGTGTTGTAATTCCTTTATGTAGACTAGTGAACATGGTAGAGATATGAGATGCACTATATCACTCCCTTTATGTGTCTTTTAGGTGAATTTTAGTTGTTTTTACTTGGTACCTGAACCCTGACAAATGAAGCTCTCACTATTTATCTCAAGTGTCATTTCAATCCCACAAAACCATCATGGCAGTAAACATATGATTGATTACTGGGATGTTTCTTTAAAATTTATGGACAAGAGGTTACAAGTATCACCATTCAAGCAATCCATTGACTTGAACAAATTGGGAGGCTCACAAAAATATGTCAATTTCACCTCAACATTAACACCAAAAATCGGCATGTCCATTCTTGTAATAGTAAAGCGTGCTTGTTAGAAACGACTTCAAGATCCCTAGGACAATGTCTATGTTTCAATGAGAAATGACCATAGAATGGTTTTTAGTTACCTAACTCCACTAACTTAAACTAGAATATAAATTGACATGATCCTTGTGGGAGAATTTAATTAATTATATTAATTGGCATTTTATACAATTCTTAGCTTAGCAGCATGAACCAATCATGTTATGTTTTAAGGAGAGTAAAGGAATGTAGGACACTCTTCTAATAGTTTTTGAATCACCTATATATCTATGAGTGCGAGGTAAAGATAATAATTCAATATGAAAGAGGCTTTGCATCCTCATAATTGAACTTGACAAAAAGGAAAGAACTGGAAAATGATAAATACCTTGTGTTACTTCATTCTTTGACGATGTAAATTCCTTAATTTTGAGCAATTTTATGAAAAAATAGTAATGTTAAATTAGTTAATAAATTTTAGGAAAAATTATCATGTTAAAACTACCTTTTAACACAACAAAATGCACAAAACAATGTTGTTAAAAAAATGAATTTAATAGAGGTTTAATTGGTTGCAGAAACCATAGAACTGTGATAATGCTGCAGAAACCATAGATGTCTGATCATGCGACAAGTATGCTACTTGCTTTTGTTATTTACTTGTGTAAATCTCAAATTGAATCCAACATGACTATGGAAAAAACCAAGAAAACAGTAACTTGATTCCTTGGGAATGGAAGAAAATACATTTTTTTTAAAATTACCTCACAACTATGTGATGGGGTCAAGCTAGTAGGTTAAGATAACTTGGAAAATAACAAAGGGGGCAGGATATA
>LPNX010568544.1:327879-330287 GCA_001517045.1 Pseudotsuga menziesii
ACTATAAGCCATTTTGTTTATCCTAGATTTTAGTATAGACTATTAATTAATTAATATTTATTTTTTGGTTCTAAGCTATTCTTCTAAGATAAAACAAAGGTGTCACATACTCCAATTTTACAAAAATAATATTATCATATTTGATTTTATTTCAAGACAATATGTTAAATTTTATGCTAACTTCTAATTGTTGACTCAACAGTGTCAAGGATGTTGAATGTAATTCTGAATATTTTAATTATAAATAAATAAAAGTGCAGACGACAGCTTGGGAGAGCTGTTAAAAGAGTGTTTACTGGTCAAGTTGGTGGAGGAGACTAGGTGGAGAGCAAATAGACAAGTGGCAACATCCTCAAACACTTCCAATGTTGCAGGTGGTAACCTCCCTACATTTGTGGTCATGATCCCCCAAGAAAGTGGGATCAGAGTAGGTGGCTTAATTAATGACAACTAACCCAAAAAGACCTAAGAAATATTAATAAAAATGCCCATTGAAGAGAGCTAAGGCTGCTCATTCCAAGAAGAGAATCATTTCAGTGAATGTACTTCAAAGGATTTCATTGGGAAGGTAATTGGTGGAAGGTGTTTGAGGGGTAAACTACAGATAGTGATATAGTGCAGCTTTTCAGCTGAAGGATCTTACTGCTAAGTGCAGAGTTATTACTGCGTCATTGGACTAGTATTTTGTTGTTGCTCCATAAGTTCTCAGCCAACGAGACAAGAAAACAGGCTTGGGGGTCCTGAGAAGACGTTGTTTGAGTGCTCTCCAAGATTTGGTAAGGAGGAACGACCTCCCAACACTGTTGTTGTCCAACTTAAAACATGTTATACAGTCTTTATTTTTCTGTGTTTAAAGTTTCTATGTGAAATTGAATGATTAAGGAATGATTAAATGTTTAGTACTGAACTGATAGAGATTACAATACTTTATTATTTAAAATGTTGAATCTGTATTTGATGAAAAATAATCCTACCTGTGCTTTTCCACATCTGGAATCGACCAGACTGTACTCTAGCATAGGCAGTATATTTTTAAATAGATGAAGGATAAGAATTAAATTTGATACGAATAGAGTTATTATGTATTTTAGAGTATTGGAATCATTTATATTCAGTAGATAGTTGTTTTCAGAAAAGAATATTATTTTTCCTACTTAAGTTTATTGTTTAAACCAGACCGTTATAATAAGAATGCTAGAAAAGAAATAGCCATAATATTTTTACTGATAGCAATGTATTATATTCACGAGTTGTTCAAGTAGGTAAGTTATTTCTTTTACACAGTACTTTCTTTTGTAAACTATACTATTAACCTGTAACAGAGGAAATAGAAACAACTAAGATATAATGCTTATCTTATTATGTTAAGAAAGGATTTAAGTATGGTTCTGTTAGTTTATCTCTTTTACTAATATTAATAACTAACTTAACCTGCAACTATTCAAACCCTAAGTAGGTTTGGGTAACCTAATTAAATTCTAAAGACAAATTAATTCAAAGAGAAGGAATATCTTAACAAAGAACTTATTTAGCTCTAATAGTATTCTTTTATATATGGAATCAAAACAACCAACATACGATAGTAACCTATGCTTTAAGTATTATTAACAAGGAAGTGTCCTTTAACTTTTATAGATAGATTATACATGTAAAGAAGTAATGACAGGGTTGAAACCATTATTTCATTTCTTAGTAAGGTTACAGAAATAATACTACTGAATGAACTAAACTATTATAGACTAGTCACAGTCTTTATTAATAAAGTGTATGTACAAATACAAACTTAAGAAAGTATAGTATACACAGATAATATTACTAACATAAACAATATCATTTATAAATCAAAAATTATTTTAACAAACTGAAGGAATATTTAAAAAAAGAAATAAAGATTATTTCCTTAAACCCTAACCTGGAAATCCTAGAGCCACTAAAATAATCTTAAATTCTTTTAACAGTATTCGAAAATAATTAAATAACAATATAGAAGTTATCTTATTAAAGGTTGAATAAGGTAAAAACCCTTGCTCATATTTTCTGAGCAGAAATTACCCAATATTCTTTAATTTTCAAAAACCATTACAGTAGTAACCTAGGAAAAGCAATATACTTATTCTTGTTATAAAAACATTTAAAGAAAAATTTAATTCATTTACACAGAGATAAAATACAAATATATAAAGGAGAACGAATTTAAGCTTAAGACAAAATTTCTTAAAGATATTTACATTATATAAACAAGCCCGAAGACCGAATGTAAGTCAAAAAATTAACAGAGTACAAAAACCTCAGCTAGGAGCAAAGAATCCATATCAAGATATGGAGTATACACAAGTATTAACAAATGATTACAAAACTGTAAGCCCTTCACTAATACGAGAGGAGCTTACAAGTCACAGCTTGAAGCC
>LPNX010568544.1:331197-486205 GCA_001517045.1 Pseudotsuga menziesii
ACAAAAAGAATTTTGGGGCAGTATCTCTAGAAATTAAGGGTATTCTTTAATATCCCACGATCTTATGTGTTATGTGAGAGGTTCACTAAGTGATGTCCCTGTGGTTTTTACTAATATTTAACATGGAAAACGATAGAAAGGTTACATTAACATTGTTGTTAGTAATGTGCATAATACATATGTAGGTAATAAACATTCTTAGAATAGCTACAACTTATCAAGATTATAGTAACATCTCTATTGTGAAATAGGTGCTGAAATAACTAAGTTGTTAGCATTACTAATTTTAGACTAATATGAAATCGTTGTCATATAAATAGTCTAGTCAATGGTGTAAGAATAACTATCTAGTAGTTACAGATACACTTACATAGTGGCATGAAGTTATTAAATAACCTTCAAGTTGGGAGCTTTGCATAATATCATTATGGGTAGGTTCATAAATACTTTGCAAGTGCAACATTAATAAAACCTTATCTGCTGACAAACAAATAGTTTATGCATTATTATAAGTATTAGAAACTAGCAAAGTAAGTGTTAGCAAACTGTGAATGACAAAGTAAAATGTAAGATCATTTTTCCTATGAACTCTTTTACTTAATATAGATCCATGAGATCTTATCTTAGAAGTTGTGGCAGCTTCTCATTACTTGGGATATAGTTTAATGTTTTTACCAAATTACTGAGGTTAACATAAGATGAAAAGATTTGGCTCTATAAGAAAAACACCAACCCTAGAAGTTGTTCTTAGATAGAACTTAATACAAGAAATGTAATATAGAATTGCTAGGGTATGCATATTGAAATAAAGATTATCAAGCAGAAAAATTAAATTGTTCAAAACCAAAGGAAGTAGTACTGTCACTACATACTCTACAGGAAGAAATACAATCATCTGAACTTTGTTTACAATAGCAACAAAAAAAAACAAACTGTGTTACCTTACGGAAGTAGGTTGGATTTCAGCAGCATATAGTCTAAGCTTATTAATTGCAAATAGAAATATTGCAGGATGCTTTATGAATTTAAAGACGATTCTTGGTCATTTATACTTGTAAACCTGTAAGAACAAGTAATCCATCTACGTTAGCATACATGCTAAGTAAGCCCCAGAATTCAAAGTCAGTTTCCACCTACTATGATAAATAGAACTCATCAGTAAACCAAATGTAGAATTAATGTGCAAGTCAAACTTAAGATTGTATTAATAAGAAAACTGCTGAGTTAACATAATTGAGTATATGCAAACTAATCTATTAACTGTCTCTTTTATTTGCTAACCGTTAGCTATTAATAAACTGCAGTCTCAGCATTTTATGTTATTTCAAAATTTTAATTTTTTGTGAAAAATTGGGTTTTGACATGTGGTATCAGAGCAAAAGGGTCAAACACTAGGCCTTGATGAAGCCCAACTAGCTTTTAGGAAACAGTAAATTGAATTATTATGCTGAGGTATTTTTTTAATGTTAAAATAGAGAATTGTTTTCTGCAGTTTAATACACAGGTATGGAAAGGCTGGAAGATTATGCAGAGGAGTAAACTCTAGTCACTGAAATAGGAAATATACCAAGAGATCCTATACCAGAGGATTTAACTACCAATTCCTCATAATTGTTACAAACAATAAAGGACCTAAAAACTGAAATGGAGTCTGTAAAGTGAGAAAATGAAAGGATTCTAAGGGCTCAAGAAGAGCTTAACCAGATCCTAACTAAAAAGTTTCAAACTGAGGGTAGGGGTAGAAGAACAGAATCAGAAGATACAAGTCATCAGCGTAAATCTGAAATGATGAAACATACTAAAACTGAAATTAGTTCATCTTCTGAAGTGTTTGGTGAACAATGAAATTACCTTTCTACTAGTGACAGTAGTGATGGTAATCACTACACTAAAAAGAGGAAATACAAACCTTATGAGGATATTTTTGGGGAATTCAAAAAGATAAAACCACCAACCTTTAATGGAGAGACTAAGAAGGGGGAAGAATCTGAATCCTGGTTATCCAGGATGAAGAAGTACTTCTAAATATACAACTACTATAACCGGTTAAAGGCTAGAATGGCTATTTATAACCTCTCAGGAAAGGCTGGCATTTGGTGGCAGGATTTGAAAAGAGTTAAGGGAATAAAAGAGAAGAATGTAAATTGGAGTACCTTGAAGAGGTATTTCAAAAAGAAATTTCTATCTGAGCAATATTATGAGGAAATGGCAAAGGATTTTTATGAGCTAAAGTTAGGATCCTTGACAATGAAGGATTTGAATAGCAAGTTCTTAAGTCTACTTAGGTATGTACCATACCTTCTAGATAAGAAACCAAAGGTACAGTGTTTCCTCAGTTGTTTACCTTATCATATTAAGGATAGAATTGAATAGGATAACCCAAAGAACTTGGAAGAAGCTATGAGAAAAGCTAACTTCTATTTTGAGCAGAATCGGAAGAAAGAAAGCTTGGCCAACTTGAAGGCTAAGAAAAATAACAATCAGTTCGAACAAAAGAAGAAGGATTTTGTGCCTAATAGAAACTCTAAGGGAAATAAGGCCAGAAATTATCCTAATAACAAGAACTTCCAAGGAAATAAGAACAATACACCCAACAACCAGAATAATCTAAAGGTAAGGAATTTGCAAATAATCATGGAATTTTTACCAAGAACTTTGAACGCAAAAAGCCTATCAAGTGCTAGGAGTGTAATGGACCACACTATGCTTCAATCTATCCAAACTGGAAGAAGACTGTTAGCAATATTCATACCATAAAGGAGGAGATGACCATTGGGGAACTAGCAAGGAGCATGCCAAGAATCAACGCAGCCTTAGAGAATCGACAAGCTGAATATCAGACTACCATGGTGGAAGTAGAAGGTATGATAAATTAGACCCCTGTAACTATTTTCATTGATCCAGGAGCTAGTCTCAGTTATATTGCACCTCAAATAGTAGAAAAATTTAAGTTATCTGCTGAAAAATTTGAGAATTCATGGTTAGTTCAGTTAGCCACTGGTGCTAAAAGAAAAGAATCTTGTTTTGTTAAAGAATGTGCAATAGTTATGGATAATTCTGAAACTGTTGTTAAGCTTAATGTTTTGCCTCTTCGTTCTTATGATTTGCTGATTGGTATGGACTGGTTAGAATGACATAGAGTAATTCTAAACTGTTATGATAAAACTTTCACATGTTTAAACAATGATGAAAAACTAGTAAGTGTTAAAAGAATCCCTAGAAAAACCACCATAAGGCAGATTTATGCCCTATTAGGAAGGGATGTAAAGCTTATGTAGAACAATAACTGATGAGAAAAGTTTAAATTAAAACAAATAAGTTAAAAGTGGAAGACATACCAGTCTTAAGAGAATATGTTGATGTATTCCTAGAAGAGATTCTGGGATTATCTCCGAAAGGGAATTGGATTTTACCATTGAGCTGGTACTGGATACAGTACCTAGCTCAAAGGCCCCTTATCGAATGAACATACTCAAACTTAATGAATTAAAATCTCAATTAAAAAAATTAACTGATAAAAAGTATATTCGACCAAGTGTGTCTCCTTGGGGGGCACCTATCATCTTCATTAAGAAGAAGGATAGAACTATGTGACTTTGCATAGATTACCTTCAGTTAAACAAGATGAACATCAAAAATCGATATCTGTTTCCTCGCATAGATAATCTGTTTGATCAACTACGTGGAGCCACAGTGTTTTTGAAAATATATTTAAGGTCTAGATATTATCAAGTAAGGATTAAAGATGAAGACATCTTTAAGAAAGCTTTCAGAACTAGATATGGTCATTACGAATTTGTCATATTGCCATTCGGGCCTACCAATGCCCCAACTATTTTCATGTGTTTAAGAAACAACATTATGCATAAGTATTTAGATAAGTTTGTAGTCGTATTTATTGACGACATTCTAATCTATTCAAAAACTTAAGAAGAACATAAAGAACATCTAAAAAAAATTTTGCAAGAGTTGCGAGATCATCTACTCTTCGCAAGGTTTAGTAAATGTGATTTCTTCAAGGATAAGATTTAGTATTTAGGTCATGTGGTGACCAAGGAAGGAATTTCCATAGATCATAAAAATATAAGGGAAATCAAAGACTGGCCGGTTCCTAAGAATGTGACAGATGTTCGATCTTTCATGGGCATTACCGGTTATTATCAGAGGTTCATTGAAGGTTTTTATAGGATTGCAAATCCAATAAATTCCTTGCAGAAGAAGGGAAAGAAGTTCGACTAGAATAAAAAATGTGAAGAAAGCTTTAAAAAGTTAAAAACTTTATTAACCAACGCACATATTTTAAGAATAGTGGATCCTAATAAAGAATTTGTAGTTTGCATGGATGCTTGCAATGATGGCTTAGGCGATGTTCTAACTCAAGAAGGGCATGTTATTGCCTATGAGTCTAGAAAGTTAAAAATTCATGAAAAGAATTATGCAACATATGATCTGGAATTAGCAGTGGTAATACACACCTTAAAGATGTGGCGACATTACCTAATTGGTAGAAAATTTATTTTAATAACTAACAATAAAGGATTGAAGTATATTTTAGATCATCCGAATTTAAATGCCAGACAAGCTAGCTGGTTAG
This sequence comes from Pseudotsuga menziesii, assembly GCA_001517045.1. Lineage (NCBI taxonomy): Eukaryota > Viridiplantae > Streptophyta > Pinopsida > Pinales > Pinaceae > Pseudotsuga > Pseudotsuga menziesii. The sequence goes on from LPNX010568544.1 coordinate 335,792, forward strand.
ATTTCTTAAGCGAGTATTATTTTGAAATTCAACATATAAAAGGTAAAGAAAATAAAGTTGTCGATGCATTAAGTAGGAAAGCAAGGATGAATTTTACAGCAGCTTTCAACACTTATGCTACAAATTTGGATGAACAATTTAAAGAAGGAATAGAACAAGATGAAATTTACCTAAGTTTGTGAGCTAAAACTAAAGAAAATCGAACAGAAAACATAATTAAAGGTTACATTTTAACTGAAAAGGGATTTTTACTGTATAAAGATAGAATGTATGTACCTAACGTACCTAAAGTTAAGCTATTAATTCTAGATGAAATTCATAAAACTCTGTATTCAAGTCATCGAGGTTATCAAAAGACTATAACCATGTTAAGAAAAGAGTATTTCTAGCCAAATATGAAAACTGAAGTGGTAGAATATATCGCTAGGTGTTTTGAATGTCAATAGGTAAGAAATGAACATCAACACCTAGCTGGTTTACTTCAGCCATTACCCATTCCTAGCTGGAAATGGGAGATAATTAGCTTATATTTTATTACTGGGATTCCTAGAAATCAAAATCAGAATGATTCCATCATGGTAGTTGTTGATAAGTTAAGCAAAGCAACTCACTTTATACCTGTTAAAACTACCACAAAGCTGCAAACATCGCTGATATTTTTCTAAAATATATTTTTTGATTGCATGGAGTACCAAAAGTCATAATCTCAGATAGGGATCCTAAATTTATATGAAACTTTTGGAAGTCTTTGTTCAAAGGGTTAAACGCTGCATTAAATTTTAGTACTTCATTCCATCCTCAAACATATGGACAAACTAAAAGAGTGAACCAAGTACTAGAAGATCTATTAAGAATGTATGTGAAAGACCATCTAGGTAAATGGAAGGATTATTTGCATCTGGTAGAATTTGCTTATAATAATAATTATCAGAGATCAGCCATATTTAGTCCTTTTGAAATTTTATATGGACGAAAATGTAATACTTGTATTTATTGCAGTAATCCTATGGATAGACTGGTATTAGGTCCTGAACTGTTAAAGTAAATGGAAGGAATTGTAAAGTACGTGTAGGGTAATTTGAAAGTGGCACAGGATCGGAAAAAAAGTCAAGCAGACTTAAAAAGAACTCCAAAGGAGTTTCAGGTAGGTGAACATGTGTTCATCAAGGTAAGGCCCAAAAAGAGCTCTCCAAGACTGGGAAGTTATGCAAAATTGGCACCTCATTACTGTGGTCCATTTGAAATTCTATCTAGAATTGAACAACTAGCTTATCAATTAGCATTACCACAAAATTTAAGAGTACATAATGTTTTCCACATTTATGTTTTAAAGAAATATGTTCATGATGCTACTCATGTTGTTAACTGGAATGATGTACAGGCACTACTACATTTTGACCAAAAATCCGACGGCCATCATGTCGGATTTTCGACACTTCCCTGTCGCATGTACGACACTTTGATTTTTTGTTAAGCGTCGAAAACTTGTCATCGGGTTTTCGACACCTAAATAACCGTCGGTTAAATTTACAGCGTTGGTTAAGCGATGGAATATCTTCGACAGTGGTGAAAGTTTTTTAAGAAAATAACCTTCATTCCGTCGGTTAAGCGACAGAAGGACCATCGGATAAGCGACGGATATTAAAACAAAGTGTCAGAAAAACGACAGAAAGAACCATCAGATTTGCGACGGATATCTACAAAAAGCGTCGGAAAAGCGACAGTTGAAAGCGTCACTTAAGCGACACCTGTTGAAATTTTTTTTTTTAAATATTGTGAAAATATTGTGCCAGTACCTAATTCTCATCGCACTAGGTAAGCAATAGCAAACCAAATTCTATATAAAGGATATAGATTTACGCTTGTCAAGACTGGTTATTTGTTACATCGCTACACCCTTCTCACTTAGTTTTTTTTCCATATCTTATTAGTTGAATGCTTTATTGAAAGTGTGAGAAGAACTCAGCTTATTGAAAATAACAATTTTTCATAATTAACAAGAGTTATACCTTGTTAGTATTATTATTAATATATGAGATTTGTTACTCAATTTGATGAACAATCACCCATTTTTGTAAACAAAATGAACACAAATAACAATCAGTAACATTGACATTGGTTCCACACAAATAAATCCTCAGACTTGTATAAACAGAAGCATAGATTACCAGAGCATAAGAAAGCTCATCTAATAGCGATAGCTGTTCTTATAGTTAGACTTGTAGCCTCCAGCAGAGTGACCAGCAAATCCAGTATTTGATCGTGGGGAAGCATACATGGTGTTGTGACCTGTATATGAATTGTATCCTGAGTCAATGGAATTTTACACATCTGGTGGTCTAGAAGCTCGATACACATCTGCTAGAGGTCCTGAAGCCTGATACACATCTGCTGGAGGTCCTGAAGCTCGGTACACATCAGCTGGTGGTCCTGAAGACCTATACACATCGGCTGGTGGTCCTGAAGCCCTATACACATCTGTTGGTGGTCCTGAAGCCCCAGCCATAAAGTTCTGCAAAACAAGGATTATGAAAAATCTTCAGAATTGTCTTGGAATAAAAATTTCAGTTGTATATTCTTTGAAAGTACTTATTGTCCAAATATCGTGCCATGTATCAGACCTATGCATCAAGAAAAGGAATTATATGAACACTTTATAGCAACAATTTTGTTTCTAGACAACATAAGTACTCTTCCATTATCATGTCCAAATACAGTTGGGTGAGCACTTCATCTGAAGTGGTTGTTCAGTTTAAATCAGAAAATGAATCTTTTGGAAGTTTTGAACTGCACACCAAAGGAGTCAGTTTGTCATCGTTGAAAAATATGGATTTTAATGGTCAAGGGATGAAGGACCCCATTTTGAGGTGGAACCTAGGCCAATACATACAAGTATAATTTATTTGGGTGGAAAGGTAGCAATGGTCAGATGCTCGAATGCAGACCAAAGTCGAGTGTATTCCAATTGTAAGGAATGTAAGCTTCCATTGCAGCAAATTCGAGTTAAGAGAGGTACCAAAACCACCAAGATCATTTTTGTGAGGGCTCAAGAAGGAGACCTGCCAACTCCAAAGAAAGAACAGACCGCAAAATATGAACGAAAAGAAGGCTGCAAACAGCTACCATTTTCACCCCATGCAGACTCCAAAGGGGATGGAAAGATCCTACATTTTTCACCCTGTGCAGACTTCAAGGGTGACAGGTAGAAGGTGACACAAGCATCTGAAGATGTCTTGACTCTCAAGTGTCAGAAGATTAAACAAGAATTCCAACAAGCGCAAGGTCATCCCAAGGAGGTATGTGAAAAGGATTTCCTCTACGAACCAGAAGAATTATTGCAGTCATTGCCAGATCGGTGAGCACTGGGAGGGAAAAGTTGGACCTAAGAAAACATAGGTACCCAAGATGAAGGAGACCAAAGTATCAAATGCACCAGAAGGCAAAGGGGCAGTAGTAGGAGCTGCATCAAAGAGCTCCAAAGACGAGAGAAGGAGGATCAATTTCCAAGGCAGCTTCACCAGCACATCCAGTTCAAAATCATAGAGAGAACTCATTTTTGGGAATAGTGTTGTGTTGCTATACAGAAAAACTGGTAAGAAATTGGTAGTTGAATTGGTCAAAATCGGCAGTTAAACCTTCAATTCAATTCAGAATGGGAATCTCCCGAGTTCCATTCTCAGCCCGTGAGTTTCAGTGCTCTTTTACGGATGCTACAGCCACAGCTTTCAGTTGATGAAAGAATGGAGGGGGCTGGTGTTTCAGCTATGTCCTATGAAAGACACTTCCTTGAACATTTTCACAAAGCATGCTTTAACCTGTTACATGAACTTGTTATGAGGCGTGCCTTATCCATCGAACTTGAAGAACACCTAGTGAATCAAGTTCTGAAGGTAGAGGATGGGAGTTTTGTTTATACTGATGCTGCTCTTGTTCTTGTAGCTCGCATTCTTATTATAAGGACATCCACAGGGTCTAGTTTGAGAGATGACTCCTTAAGACTGAAAATCTGCAAAGGCTATGCTGGTTTTGGCAGCAAAATAGCCAGAAAGCACAATCTGGCGCATTTTATTTGCATTGCTTAAAAACAGTAGAAGATTTTGGTTCAGAAGTTTATTTCCTACAAACTTAAACACAAACTTATACTATGCAAATTGTTTAGTACAAAGCTGGTAACTTCTATCATGAGCAAAAAACAAATCTTTGAACTGGTCTTTTATGGATAATTTGCAATCTTTTAAGGATAATTTGCGAATAACAACTGAAAATCCCTTCCAAATAATCATACATGATAAGCATTAGAATTTTGCATTATAATAAAATAAGCATGCCTTTACACAATGTCACTTAAATTGCAATTAAGCTGGATATGTAACAACCAAAGAATGTTACCTCAGTTCTCGAAAGGTTTGTTTTTTGCAACTGAATGCCAGGACAAGAATAGCCCTTGCCATCCTTAAGCTTCTTTTGTTCACCATAAGCTCTCGTTTTTGAATCACAAACAACAATCTTTGAGGAGAGCACATTTTTAGTACAATCATCCTCATTTGAGGAAGATAGTATTACTAGTTGACGGGGCCTCTTTCCCATCATTCCCATCCATAGGATTCAGAGTCTCAGACTACTTGTGTACAATGCTTCATTGCCATAAATAGATGGGACCAACAACAGATGTAAAAGAGTAGATAAAAACCACTCCAAATTTTAGAGTTTGGTAAAACGTTGTTTCAAGTATTTCTTCCCATGGCCTATCAAAACAACTATATGATCTATTTGCAATCCATATATCATCAAATCCTAAACCTGTACATGATAAAATGCACTTGTTAAAAAATTCTAATCAGAATTTGTTCTTAAGAAAGTAAAAACACTGAACATCATAAATTTATACTACAAATAAATATTAAGGACCCAAATTCATAAACTAATTATATCCTTATTTGGAATGCTAAATGAATAAGCTTTGGCACACTCCATGCTTTTCGTAAATTTTAAAACATAAGACAATAGATAGAACAAACTAGATCTTCTCACATTCCTTGCCTGGAGTTGAATAATAGACTTAAAAGTCTTTATATGTACTTTGAACTTGTTTGAAGTTCAACCGTTAGGATGAGTGTATAGACTTTATCAGTTACAATGTAGGACAAGAAAGCACAACAAAGAAAGAAACAGTGACTTTGGTAGATGGTCCTACCACAAGATCCAAGGATAATTGCTCCACTACTTAATTATATCCACAATATAAGTCTTACTGCCAAAATCAATCACAGTTATATGTTATCTAAGAAATGGTGGAATGCCTAGCTACTCTGAAGTTATCTATGGTGCTCCTTATATTTGTGAACTCAAACTAGCATTTCCTCACACCTGTAAGCCAAAGATTTCTTCTCTTCTAGGTATTTTATAACTAGCAACAGTTCAAGATGTATAATCTATCACATAAATAATGCAGACAGTTGAAGCACATAGAAACTTTTTTCCAGCAAAATGACACATCCACTCAGCTGGGAAAAATGTGAGATTGTGTGCGGCATGCCACAGTATTTGCCAAAAGATTGGAAAAACTTAGCCTTGCTACATGATATACATTCATAGAATGAAAAAACACAGTGCATTTTGCTTTATGCCATTCATTACAACAGTTAGAGGTTGATTATAATATTGACTATTCTATTTCTTAATGCCTATCACAACATCTTTTCTTAAGTTGTGTAAAGGCATGTATGATGTGAATGGAAGTTAGACAGGATAAGAAGAGTGACTCTACCATTTACCCACTTTGTAGCACTATTGTAAGTGCCTTGCCAGCTCCCTTTCATCAATTGGGCATCTCTCTTCCACTATGCCCCATTTGTAAAACGGTTTCATAAGCATAACAGCAGAAACTATTTCCTGTAGTGTACTCAAAGCTAAAAGGCATGTGTTTGGATCAAGTGAAGAGAATTGTGATAGCAGCATGGAATGCATGCGTTCGAGTACTTTAGCAAGCAGTTGTGTTGTCATTGAGCTAGAATGGTGCGCTCTACAGGTGGTTATATTCATGAATTAGGAGTATAACAGCAGTTACACAAGGACACATGCATTGTTATTCTAGAGATCTTTATTATATTGGAAGGTGAGCAAATGTATTATAGGAGTTAGATTTCACCTTATCTGAATCGCAGTCCAGGAAGAATACACCATGCAAGCTATTTCGGGATCATTTCTTATCCACTGCACATTAAAGGGTAAGGCGCACTTGTGAAAGTGTGTTTGAAATTATTTTCCATGTAGATAAGACATAGAGTTAAAGTAGAGGTAATTGGATATTCATGGAACAGCGGAAGGGCATGGGGGTTGTGCTCATCTTGGCTGCTAGTTTTGGCAGTTATTTAGTGGCTGAGGTTAAGGGTGTTCTAGGCCAGCATGCAGGACCAAGCTACTTGGAGAATTGCACATTTTTTTCAGGTGTAGTGATCATACCATAGCATATTTTTCGATATCTTAAAAAATTTGAGTGGACTGATATTCATTGTTGTTTTGGGATGCATGCGATTTATCACACTAGAACATTATCCATAATGGATATGCAGCTACAGAGTCAGTTTTCATACTATTCTTAATAGCAGGTGGCTGAGGTGTATTCATACCAAATGGCCTGAATAACATTACTCTTAAAATTTCAGAATAAAAATATGCCTAGCCAACTAGATTTTTGAAAGAGAATGTTTACAATGACCTTGTAAACACTAGAGTTCTTGTCAAATATTTAGAACAAAGTGTGTTAGGGTATTAAATTTTAAGAGAGCAAACTGCAACTCAATGACTATAAAAAAATACTGAAGTTCATGTACAAACCATTAGAGGAACCATGAATCAATGAGTTTTGAAAAATATGGTAGATCAGAAATAAAATACATTAGTGAACAACAGATACCATTGGAAGAAAAAGAACTTTGTATGTTTGAGAGTACACATCCTTACAAAATGAATGCATAGAAGATGACTGTGGAGTGACAATCAAAGAGTATGTGGGACATGAAAATTTGAAAAGTTTTAAGATGCAGAATAATTAAGATGTCCTTACCATGTTTATAGAGGTGGTTTTCCCAGCACCATTGGGTCCAAGCATACCAAAACACTCTCCTCATGGCACAACAAGTGACAAACCATGAACTGCATACTTCTCAAAGTTACCATCATTTCCTGAATACGCCTTCTTTAGGTTATCACAAATTATGGCATGGGATTGGGAGGATTCTTGGAGCAACTTCTCAACCAGTTCCCTCTGAAAGGAGACAAAAAGAAAAGTATGAGATATTGAGCTCAAATTCTATGGAGAAGATGTTCCAAATAAAAGCTACATGTATTTCCAAGATTGAGTGAATCTTGGAAATAGGTATGGGTTTCCAAAACCATTACAGCAAGGAAACTTGGCCCAGAAAATTTTAGGGAAAAAAATGCAATATTAAAAAATACAAAAAATATATAACCATCGTGACTTGCTCTGTTTAAAAATCTATTTCCTTGCTTGCCAAATTGTGAATAAGGAAATCCCGTTTTTTGAATTTTATTTTTGAATTAAAAGTTATATGAATTGGATACTTTCAGGTTCTATCAGATTTGATGAAGAAGAATACCTATGACATGGAATTGAAGACAGAAGAGCTTTCAAGGAGTCTTCATCAAAATTTTCAAAGTGGTGTTCAAAAGGTATTTTGTTTCAATGTTTCTTATCTTGTAATTAGATTGGCATGGCATGGTAATTACAGGGGAGCTATCACAGCTGGAAAATATCATTCTAGATATACTCTCTTAGCTTCAAACATTATACAAAGACCATAAAGTTTGACAGGCTATTTTGACAGGTCATTATTTCTGCTACAGTTGCGATCTAACTGTTTCTAAAGGGTGCTGTTCTATTTGTGCCAGGGTGTGCCACAGGGGTCACAGAGTTGTTTACTCTCGTTTAGGCTGTTTCTTTTGTGATTGTGGAGCAGGAGGGGTAAGAGGGACAAGCTGCCTCTGCTTGAAGCCTCGAAAATATGTTTCTTCCAGCACTACATCATTGAGGGGGGCTAGCGGCGTTGATCCATTCTTGCCTCTCTCAGATGAGAGGGATCATCTTCAGCCATCTGACAGTGACTCTGATGTTGAGGATGAAGGAAGCAAACCAAACATATCTCTCTCTCTCTAAAACAGATATGTCTCTCTTCTCTAAAATATATATATAACTCACATATGTGCATGTGCTCACATACAAAGCAAACAAAACAGAGACCAATGGTCACAAAATGGAATAGATGCATCTTGCCTACTGTGGAAGGTAAAAATTCCCAATTGCTTAGCTAAACATTTTCCAAGGAGTTTGGAATGTGACTAACAAAGGGGTTTCATTCTTCAAACATAAACTATTACCCCTCAACATCACGGTAGCCATTGCCATCCTAGATACCAAGGTTCTATTCCCTAGGGCGTCGTGATAAAATATAGTTACATTTACCCCTCTAAGATATATAAAAAAAACTCATTTGTGTTAAAGATATTCAGCTCTTCCATCCCATTAAAAAATTCAGATATATGAAAAATGTTGGCATTACCATCCCTGAAACAGTCTAACTGTTCTACCAAATCTAACTGACAGTCGTGTATACTACAGCATTTCTATAATCCAACTTTCTATTAAATTCTGAAGAAAGAGTAGTGGATCTAACAAAATACTTTAAACATTTTAGATTCGAGGGAGAACACATGAATTTTATTATTCTTAATATTATTCTTTAAATCAAGGCAATAATTTTATTGAAAAATAGGATTCCCTGAACAATATTATTCATTTTATTGAACAGAATTATTCTACAAAGCTGTAGTCCCAGAAAATATCATTCATTTCATTGAACAATATTATTCTTAAAGCTACAAGACTGAACAATATCGTATATGCATGACGTAACATTAATGCAGAAAACCCACAATATTCCTTCAAACTTTATTAATTGTAGAATTGAATATGGCTATTGAAAATCGTATAATGCACACAGATAACTAAAATTGACCAAAAATTTTCTTCATTCACACAAATAGCTAAAATTGACTAAAATTTATGTCCATGATTCATAGAAGTGTTAATGGATATCAATGAAATTCCCAAAATTCGAAACAGAGGATATTAATTTGACTCCCCAAAATTGCATGGCAGATCAGCTCATTTAATTCTCCAAAATTGCATTGTGGATCATGGGTTTGTAGGTCCAGCCTTTTCCTCATCACCAGAGGCAGATGAGGAAATGTCTTCGCTATCTTCTTCTTCTTGTTTGCTTCCTCCCTCGTCCTGTTTCCATGTCAAACTTCCTGCCTTCGCATACTAAAGACAGTATTCTAAAACACACAGCAAAAAATAAATGAATGACAAAGATAGGAACATAATTATAAACTAAAGCACACATTTTTCACTCAAAAGTCTGTCAATCTTGTAGTGCTTGAAGCAATAGAGTGTTTAAATTTTGTTGCACAAGTACAATCAATAAAAACTATATACATCCTCTGCATCTAAAGCATTCAGTTAAAGTAAATGACAAACTAGCTGTTTGGATACAAAGCAAACACTGAATAAATATCTAAAGAAATTTTTAGATATGCTAGACAAGTAATTCACATAAAAAGTATAAAAATTCAGAAAATTTTTTGGAATATTATTTCTAAAAATAATTAGGACAAGCAAGCACTGATGTATTCACCTTTCACCTTCTGGTCGTAGGCATCTCTGTTTTTCAGCATTAAGGCCCCAGCCTCTCCATTTAAAGGATCCTCTGGATTAGGATATAATAGAAGTTGAGGAAGAAGTATTTCAAATACATTCACCAGATCTGCAATAGTAATGCAAGAAGTAAGCAATAGATTAGTAAATCGCTATAAACCCAGATGAAAAACCAAGACCTACTTGTTTAGCAATCACAAAAGCAAACAAACTCACTTCTTGAAGAAGTTATCAAGCAAGGCTACTTATCTAGCACTCCATGATCTTGCCCTAGACTCCATCCATCACACGAGAACAAGGCTGCAATATCACCCAAAGCGCTAGCTCTCTTCTTCATGTTTTTCAGAGTTTGAACCCTAGCGCTACCACCTCTTGCTTCACAACAAGAGCCATTACCTCTACAAGACAATACAAAGTGTGAGTAACTATAAAGCCAACAAGCAAAGCTTGTATCCAAGTCTTCAACTTCTTTAACGTTCATGCTTCTGGATCATAGCCCAATCCCCAGTATGCCTCCTATATATTTATGTAAGTACAAAGCTCTAGGGATTGGCCCTAAGGTGTGCAGAAACTTATGGACCCAATACTCAGGCTGAAGACCCTATCTTCCCCATTTCTGTAAGCAAATTATAAATATGAATAGGGGGGTTTGTCTTACCTTTTACGGCTCCATGAACCTCATTGGTTCTCCTTTCATTACAGATAGATCTTTACATTCGAACTCGGGTGGAGCAACAAATAAGTGCATCATTGCTGGATAAAAAACATTCTAGGTGGGGAGATCTTCCTTATGCGCAGCCAACCAACGAGCAGGAGTAGCCTTCAATACCACATCCATAGCCGGAATGTGCTGCTCTTCCGCAACTCGGTATTCCATAGCATCCAAAAATTCTTCTACAGCACCTGTCCCATCGTAAATAGGAGGATCTCGCAACTCAGTCTCAACCCAAAAAACAAATTTGACTACCATTTTACTTTTATTTTTATTTTTTAATCTAAAGGCGTCGTCGCTTAAGTGACGCCTACTATTTGTTAGAGGATTTTAATAAAGTTTGTTGTGCATGAGGGTGTACCATTTTATTTATTTATTATTTTTATCTAAAGGATCCGTCGCTTAAGCGACGCTTACTACTAATGCGTCGTCGCTAATCCAACGGTTAGAGAATATCCGTCGCTTAAGCGACACTTATGGCCACATTTTCAAATAAAAAAAGTTATCTTTGTGATTTTTGGTAGGTTTAAGAAAAGAAATCCATGCGCCGTCGGATTTTGGATCGAAATGTAGTAGTGAGGTGGAACTAGAAGGAGATTTTCTGGTGGAATCGGACTGTATCCTCAGGCAGAGGGAGATCACACTTTAGAACCACACCATTGGACAGGTGAAGGTGCAATGGAATCACCTTAGTCCAGAGGAAGCCACTTGGGAATTGGAAAGTAAAATGCAAGATGCATATCCAATTCTGTTCCAGGGGAATTCTGAGGATGAAGAATAAATAACATCGAAGACGATGTTATATTCTAAGGGGGTGTGTATGTCACATACCCCAATTTTGCAAAAATAATATTATCATATTTGATTTTATTTCAAGACAATATGTTAAATTTTATGCTAAGTTGTAATTGATGACTCGGCAGAGTCAAGAATGTTGAATGTAATTCTGAATATTTTAATTATAAATAAATAAAAGTGGAGACAACAGCTTGGGAGAGCTGTTAAAAGAGTGTTTACTGGTCAAGTTGGTGGAGGAGACTGGTTGGAGAGCAAACAGATAAGTGGCAGCATCCTCATACACTTCTAATGTTGCAGGTGGCAACCTCCCTACATTTGGGGTCATGATCCCCCAAGAAAGTGGGATCAGAGCAGGTGGCTCAATTAATGACAACTAACCCAAAAACACCTAGGTAATCTTAATAAAAATGCCCATTGAAGAGAGATGAGGCTACTCATTCCAAGAAGAGAATTATTTAGGTGAATGTACTTCAAAGGATTTCATTGGGAAGGGAATTGGTGGAAGGTGTCTTAGGGGTAAACTGCAGATAGCGATCCAATGCAGCTTTTCAGCTGAAGGATCTTACTGCTGAGTGCAAAGTTATTACTGAGTCATTGGACTAGTATTTTGTTGTTGCTCCACCAGTTCTCAACCAAAGAGACCAGAAAATAGGCTCGAGGGTCCTGAGGAGATGCTGTTTGAGCACTCTCCAGGAGTTGGTAGGGAGGAACAGCCTCCCAACGCTTTTGTTGTCCAACTTAAAACAGGTTCTATAGTCTTTATTTTTCTGTTTTTAAAGTTTATATGTGAAATTGAATGATGAAGGAATGATTAACTATTTAGTAGTGAACTAATAGAGATTATAATACTTTATTATTTAAAATGTTGAGTCTGTATTTGATAAAAAATAATCCTACCTGTGTTTTTCCACATCTAGAATAAACGAGATCATACTCTATCATAGACAATCTATTTTAAAATAGATGAACGATAAGAATGAAATTTGATACGAATAGAGTTATTATGTATTTCAGAGTATTGGAATCATTTATATTCTGCTGATAGTTGTTTTCAGAAAAGAATATTAATCTACCTAGTTAAGTTTATTGTTAAAACCAGACTATTATAATAAGAATGCTAGAAAATAAATAGCCATAATATTTTTATTGATAGCAATGTATTATATTCATGAGTTGTTCAAGTAGGTAAGTTATTTCTTTTACACAGTACTTTCTTTTGTAAACTTTACTATTAACCTGTAATAGAGGAAATAGAAACAACTAAGATATAATGTTTATCTTATTATGTTAAGCAAGGATTTAAGTATGGTTATGTTAGTTTATGTCTTTTACTAATATTAATAACTAAGTTAATATGCAACTATTCAAACCCTAAGTAGGGTTGAGTAACCTAATTAAATTCTAAAGAAAAAGTAATTCAAAGATAAGGAATATCTTAACAAAGAACTTATTTAGCTCTAACAGTATTCTTTTATATAGAATCAAAACAACCAAGATAAAATAGTAACCTATGCTTTAAGTATTATTAACAAGGAAGTGTCCTTTAACTTTTATAGATAGATTATACATGTAAAGAAGTAATGACAGGGTTGAAACCCTTACTTCATTTCTTAGTAAGTTTACAAAAATAATACTACTAAATGAACTAAACTATTATAGACTATTCACAGTCTTTATTAATAAAGTGTACCTACAAATACAAACTTACGAAATTGTAATATACACAGATAGTATTATTAACACAAACAATATCATTTATATATAAAAAATTCTTTTAACAAGCTGAAGGAATCTTTAAAAAAAGAAACACAGATTATTTCCTTAAACCATAACCTGGAAATCCTAGAGCTACTAAAATAATCTTAAATTCTTTTAACAGTAATCGAAAATAATTAAATAACAATATAGAAGTTATCTTCTTAAAGATTGAATAAGGTAAAAACCCTAGCTCGTATTTTCTGAGTAGAAATTACCCAGTATTCTTTAATTTGCGAAAACCATTACAATAGTAACCTAGGATAAGCAATATACTTATTCTTGTTATATAAACATTTAAAGAAAAATTTAATTCATTTACACAGAGATAAAATACAAATATATAAAGGAGAACGAATTTAAGCTTAAGACAAACTTTCTTAAAGATATTTACATTATGTAAACAAGCCCGAAGACCGAACGTAAGTCAAAACATTAACAGAGTACAAAAACCTCAACTAGGAGCTGAGCATCCATATCAAGATATGAAGTATACACAAGTATTAACAAATGATTAAAAAATTGTAAGCCCTTCACTAATACGAGAGGAGCTTACAAGTCATAGCTTGAAGCTGAAGTTACCTCGTGAAAAGCAAGGGTAATAAACCAAAGAAAAACTATAAAAACAAAGAACAACAACACAAGACTGGGTGTGACACGGCCATGACTTATTCCAATCACAAAAGGCTATACAAGCAAGGAGAACCATATTCAAAACTGGAGCTTACCGTAGACTATTCGAGGAGCCATTTATGTAACATGACTATCAACCCTGGAGACGAGCTAACCTGCATTATAAAAAGAACTAGAGTTAAATAAAATTCAGAAAAAGAATTATGCAGAATGGAACCGTAAATAGTAATGGTAATTAATTATTTACTTACCTCAGCTGAAAGTGAAAACAATGGAACCTCGAAGGAATAAAAACACCATAACCAGTGTTAAGAAGAGCTGAACCCTCATTCTCTATGAGGATGGAGATGACGGGACTCTGGTGCATTTCACACTAACAGCAGGGGTGTAGGTAATCCTAAGCAATGGCTACGAAGAAGTCAACAAGCATGGAGTCAGACTGTCACCAACATGAAAGCAGGAAAACTAAACACCAAAAACCTACGATGAATGGGTTTCACGATCACACATAATAATCTCAAACTTTCATCAATGACAAACCACGATAGAAGGGCAGCAAAAAGGAGTTACATGAAGGTTGTAATGCCATGTGTAAGGAGGGCAGTGAACTTTGACCAAAATAAAGAAACCACAGTGGAGGCAAGCAATAGAACCCAGTTTAAGGGAGTAAGACATGAAAAAATGCAAGTGTTGAAGCCTCTACAACTAAAATCCACTCACGGCCACCATGGGAGTTGCAGAACATCCCAAAGGGCCAACACAAATGTCGGAGCTCAAATAAGCCAAGGGTTAGGGTTGACAAGTATTTATATAACCAGTGCATGGCTAAGGAATTTCCATGTGGCCTCTTTAATATATTCATGCAGTGGGTCGAATTTCCATAGTCACCTGTGTTCAATAATCACCAATTATTCCTTCAAATGATTTAATCAAACAACATATAAAACTATAATTTGCATGGCTTTCATAATATACAGTGATTGTTTAAATGTTTAAGTTTGTAGCTCATCATTGGTGAGGTATACAACGTTATGATAATGTTGAGATAACACATATTATAACCTTATAGCCTTGTGACCCAAAAGAAGACCTTGCATAATTTATTGGTAAATAATGATATAAGATTTAATAGTAAATCTCGTAAAAAAATTGTGTATTCACTATATAGTAAGTTTTTACTAATATTTAACATGGAAAATTATAGAAAGGTTACATTAGCATTTTCGTTAGTAATGTGCATAATACATATGTAGGTATTAACCCTTTTTAGAATAGCTACAACTTATCAGGCTTATAGTAACATCTCTATTGTGAAATATGTGGTGAAATAACTAAGTTGTTAGCATTACTAATTTTAGACTAATATGAAATCGTTGTCATATAAATAGTCTAGTCAATGGTGTAAGAATAACTATCTAGTAGTTACAGATACACTTACATAGTGGCATGAAGTTATTACACAACCTTCAAGTTGGGAGCTTTGCATAATATCGTTATGGGTAGGTTCATAAAGACTTTGCAAGTGCAACATTAATAAAACCTTATTTGCTGACAAACAAATAGTTTATACATTATTATAAGTCTTAAAAACTAGCAAATTAAGCGTTAGCAAACTATGAATGACAAAGTGAAATGTAAGATCATTTTTCCTATGAACTCTTTTACTTAATACAGATTAACGAGATCTTATCTTAGAATTTGTGGCAGCTTCTCATTACGTGGGATATAGTTTTACATTTTTACCAAATTACTGAGGTTAACATAAGATCAAAATATTTCGCTCTATAAGAAAAACACCAACCCTGGAAGTCATTCTTAGATAGAACTTAATAGAAGAAATGTAATATAGAATTGCTAGGGTATGCATATTGAAATAAATATTATCAAGCAGATAAATTAAATTGTTCAGAACCAAAGGAAGTAGTACTGTCGCTACATACTATATAGGAAGAAATACAATCATCTGAACTTCATTTACAATAGCAACAGAAGAAAACAAACTCTGTTACCTTACGGAAGTAGGTTGGATTTCAGCAGCTTATAATCTAAGCTTATTAATTGCAAATAGAAATATAGCAAGATGATTTATGAATTTAAAGACAATACTCAATCATTTATACCTGTAAACATGTAAGAACAAGTAATCCATATGCATTAGCATAAATGCTAAGTAAGCTCCAAAATTCAAAGTCAGTTTCCACCTACTGTCATAAATAGAACTCATTAGTAAACCAAATGTAGAATTAATGCGCAAGTCAAAGTTATGATTGTATTGATAAGAAAACTGCTGAGTTAACATAATTGAGTTTATGCAAACTAATCTATTAACTGTTTCTTTTATTTGCTAACCATTAGCTATTAATAAACTGCATTCTCAGCATTTTATGTTATTTCAAAATTTTAAATTTTTGTTAAAATTTGGGGTTTTGACAAAAGGTTCTAGTTTTGTATCTATAGCGACGATATAAAACGTTCATCGCAATAGAGACATTATGCTTTGTCATCACAATAGTGACATTATGCTTTGTCATCGCAATATAGACATTATGCTTTTTCGTTGCAATAGCGACAATGAGTAGCGTTCGTCACAATAGCAACGAAGTGTACCTTTCATCGCAATAGAGATGTTCTCCTTTCATTTCTATAGCGACAATATTTAAGTTTCATAGCAATAGCAACGAATGCCAGGAAAATTTTCAAAGTTTTCAAAAAATTAAAACTATTTTTCCACGAAAGCAATGGTTTTAACTGTTTCGTGGGAATTTTCAGCGATATGTAGTAGTGGGAATTTTAAGGTCCCCATTATCTTCTTTTCCCGCCATATCTATAAATCCTAGTTCTTTCCTAATATCTTTGTAACTATGATTACTTTCTTCACTCCCTTCTCTTCCACTATTAATATCTCTTGTCTCAATTTCTAATGGAAGGAGGTCATCATCAAGAAATGTGAATAGAAAACTCTCATAGGTGCTAAGATCATGCTCTGATACCTATTGTTGTTGCTTTAAATACCAACTCTTTAAATATTAATTTTATCCTCAAGCATGTACCTACAACATATGTCAATGCTACATGGCACACATAACATATGTCAATCATCACAATGGTATAAAATTTATGATATATAATGGAATTATCCACGTATAATCATTTCATGGTCACATAGCTTTACTATTTTTAAAATCCATGTCAATATACTTTAACATATAATGATGCATAAAGTAGCAAACATAACATTTACACACATACCTCTTTTATGGCACTAATGTTTTGAAGCACTTCTAAGATGAAATATTCTTTCAAAAACTCAGGAATGCATATAATATACATAAGGGTCATCTCCTCGTAGAATGACCAGTTCACGTGAATGCCTCCTGAACCCATATATGGTATACTCATCCGATATAGAACCCTTGATGAACATTAGCTAATGCATTGAACTATGCAGAAATAAATCAATACTCAAACAATGACTAACCCTGGTATAATAAATCATTTACATCCTAGGGTTAACATATTATAAGATATGTAAACCCTAGAAGGTATAGAAAGAGGAATCATTTCTAGGTTTAGAAATACAATATGAACCTACCTAAAGCAGCCAACATTTATTATAAAAATGAACTTAAGATACTAAGATCTCATACCTATAATTTCCTGAAGCTCCTTTAATGGTTGAACCTGCACACTTTAAATAAACAGCATTAACCAATTAAGACAGATCTAACCTCTTGTTTTGATGACCAAATCACTTGGTAACTACCACGTTCCACCCAAC
This sequence comes from Pseudotsuga menziesii, assembly GCA_001517045.1. Classification (NCBI taxonomy): domain Eukaryota; kingdom Viridiplantae; phylum Streptophyta; class Pinopsida; order Pinales; family Pinaceae; genus Pseudotsuga; species Pseudotsuga menziesii. The sequence goes on from LPNX010568544.1 coordinate 353,204, forward strand.
CATGACCCGGAATCGATCTTGGTTTAAATCCAGATCCCCCCAAGCTAGACACCAACATGCAAGTAGCTTAGAGCTCCTAAGGTAGGGTTTCCTAACTAGTGTATCAGATCTGGATCAATTTTGCTTTTTCTTTCCAATAAATGTTTCTTCAAGAGTTTACATGAGAGCAAACATGTAGAAAAATGACTCCTCTAATGATAGATCAGCACCCCAAGCCTTTCCTTGGCTTGAGTCTTTATAGACATACTTTTCAGTCAAAGGGACAGTTAAATCAAGAAACCTTGGTTTCTTGATTTAACCCTTTTCAGTTAGTTTAGGTTAATTATTAATAATTTAACTTAGGAACTTTCTACTAGCTCCTAGTTGGACTTTTATAGACATTATACTATTTATTAATCTTTCATAATAAATAATAATGTATGGAGCTCTTCTTATTTCTTTAATTTATTTATATTATTAATATATTTAATTATGTATACATTCCATGTATAAAGTACATAATAATATAACACTTTGTTAACATTTTTCTTTGGGCATCATATACCATGATTCCTATACTTATGACACTTCTTCATTAAGTTCAAATAGGTAGCTGGTTTTAGGTCTACTAGGCTAGGCAACTCTAAACATCCTTGCATGTTGGATTTCCCTCATAACATTGTAGCTCTTCAGTACTTGATGAGAATATAGAAACTCAAAATTTCATTTAATCACTTATAAATAAGTATGATGAGATCAATATTTTTCTTGATTCATTTTCACTCAGAAGTTATTAAATTCTTTTCAGTAACACCTAGCTCTTACCAAATCCCATACTCAATGCTTTAATATGGAGATACAATTCAGTGCAATTCTAGAGCTCCCTACTCAACACTAGTGCTAGGATGGACTTGTATGATAAACCTAGGGATACAATGGCCAAGGATCCAATGCTCCAGAACTTATGCTCAACATCAACATGGAAGGATCCATGGCTTCTTCCCAACACATCCAATTATCTTTTCATGTCTTCCAGAGCTTCTTGCTCAACAAAAAGGTAAGTACTCATGTGCTCTAGAGCTTCTCGCTCAACATAAATCATCAATCACTCAAGTTCTCCAGGGATCCTTTCTCAACATAAAACATCTCATCAATCATGTGCTTTAGGGTCCACGCCCAACAGAAACAAACATATACATATATTATCAATAATTGGATTGCTCCCAATATATAAAACAAATAATAATGTCAATATTAAGTGGGTTATTCAACCCAATATAAAAATAAAACATTAAGATAATCATCATAATCAATAGGAACATCCCTATAAGTGTTAGGCCCAAAATTCAGGATATTACATAAATGTATGACAAGTTCCTAGGGTTGAAGTTCAGAATATGGGGTCAATGAAGGTTATTGATGAAGACCATACAAATATTCAAGGATAGCTAGGGTTTGAGAGCTAAATCCTCTTCAAACAAACCTTCACTTCAATAGAATGCTTTGAAGTTTACTTTGGGAAACAATGCAGTTATGTCCTTGTAAAAGCAGTCATTAAAAGTTGAGTGCATTTGAAAAGTGTCATTTCACCATCCAATCTAGTACCAATTCAAGAGAAAACATAACTTTACAGACAAAGCATATGGACCAAGAGTAAATGAGCATGCATTTTGTCTATTAGTTAACAATTTAAAGGTGCATGTGCTCACTTTCCTTATTCTTGCAAAATTGACCTCAATTTTTTAAGGCTGGATCAATGAATGCGGTTTTAAGAGTAATTTAATAGAAGGAATTCTCCTAAAATCAAACATGGGTTGCTTGATATTTAATAAATATTTATTAGTAACCAAATATAATTTCAAGCTAAAAAGGTGATCATTATCCTTTCTATAACAGTAAGGATACCGAAAGAAGAACAATGCATGCTAGTCATTTCAACGTCACCATAGTAATTTCATATCTGTATATAGTTATAAACTATAAAACTGTAAGTAAATCTTAAATATAGATTAAACTATAAAACTGTAATAAATCTTAGAACTAGATAATATCTTAAACTTTAAAGTAAACTCATATTTCATATTATCTGCAATTTACTGTAAAATTACGACAAAAAGTCCATAAGAAATAACCAATACCTTTGAGAAACCTCTTTGCACATAGTGTAACATATCTTCTTATCAAAACAACGTTCTTTATGTTTTTCTCGAAATCTTATAAGAGATTCAAGTCTTTGTGGTTGATTTAAACGATGTTAAACATCTGACAAGCCTTAGTCATGAGGTCCCACCAAATAGCAGAAAGCAATCAGTTGGCTAGACAGAAGAATAAATTGACCTATTGATAAATATTATATAATATCCATGGTGTTAGGTTACCAAAAATGGAATGAAATTGAAACTAAATTGAAATTAACTGAGTGGGAGGAAAGCAAATTACCTTGCAAGTGTTGCCGAATGAACATCACCAATAACAATAAGGAGAAAGGCAAAATATGCTCAATCCATCTCGCACGCTTTTAAATATCATATCTATGATAGGCAATATCCCTTCCATTTTCATTATTATTACTATTTGTAGCATCAATCTCTCCTTTTCCCCTGGATCTTATTGTCAATGGGGTCATCATAGCTGACAACCCCGTATAATCAACACTAATATCAACACCCACTACAGTTTGCGCTGAATCAAACCCAGTAGATGAATCCTGAAGATGACCATTACTGCTAACATTAGAAGACCCTATTTCTACCCCATTTTTTTGAAGTTGAACCACCCCTATCTGTTCCTCGAGACCATTTATTGTAATCGAAACCTCGGCCCCACCGCCATCGTCTACTCTTTCCCTAACATAGCCCTGACCTGTACCCTTAATTTCATGATAATGTGGTCAACCCCTCAAAATCCCTATATAGTCTAGCAGAGCGGATCATGGTGTCTAAATTACATTTGCAGTTGAGAAACGCATTGCATATCTTCTAGGGCCATTGTTCCTAAGCCCTTCGGTGCTCATACTAGAAGTTTCCATTTAAATTTAAGTCACAGGACCTCAAAATAGGGTTTATTTTATAAAATCAAGGGACCTCGAATTAGGTTTGGGTAGATACAATGTATAAATATAAAAGGCCTCCCTGGAAGGGTTGAAATGTATTATACCCATTCAGTTTTTCCAACTTAGGGTCTAATATATACAGTTCCCTCACTCAATAAAACTAGCTCAAATTTATACCAGTTACTCCATGAAAAATGTAAATTCTGGATAGCTAATGGATTCTAATTGTGAATTCAATCTGGTAATCACAGACCCCAATATTGAATATTCTTTTAAACCATCAAAACGAAAGGACCAATACTTATCTTTAGCATTCTTTGAATGATTCTTTTCAGTGAATCAAGGGGGAATTGGAGTTCCAGTACTAGGATCAAACATGGCACAAAATTTTATATGCTTTCATCGCATCGATAGTAAGATTGGTTCTAACTTTTCCGTCTTTCTTAGTGCCTTCTATCTAAGCACGTTTTGCAGCAGCCAAGAGAAAAAATAAGACAACGTTGAAGGAGGCATCGATGAATCCATAGAGAAAATCAATTTGCACTTTCATATCTATCTAGTACATATTTCTTAATACCACAAAGGTTTTTCCAAGATTATGTTATTTTGTTGGTTTCAACCTAAAAACCAATTTCTAATATATTATGTACATCTACTCAATTTAAAATTATATAACGAAATATAAATCTACTCCATTTTAAATTATATCACATAATTTAGCTTAATCATTATGCATAACACCGTTAATTATTAATTTTTAATATAGCAAATGTTGATTTGAATTTGGATCCAAATAATAATGGCTTCATCCCAATCCTTTTTAAATATTGGAAAAAGGTCATTCTGATGGTTAAGAATAAGGAAAAATATATTGTCATCACATGAAGGCCCCATGTCACTACTATAAAAGTACTTTGCATCAATATAACACTTTAATAGTTATTGATAATGTAAGAATGAAATACTTATATTAGTTGCTTTCTAATAGAGTCCCTTGCATCAATATAACACTCTAATAGTTATTGATAATGTACGAATGAAATATTTATTTCATTCACTTTCGAATGGACATATTATGAATGCATGTGTAATCTTATGTATTAGATAAATAATCTCGGATGTAATAAATGAAGAAAAATAAAAGAGAGGAGCAAAACAAGATTTGGGGAAGTGGAAGAATTAAGAATTCCTAACCATCCAACTACCCTAAATTGAGCATCCTCATATTTACCCATTCTCCAAAATTAGAAAGGGTTATTTGGATAACGGTGAAATATATTATGAATAGATTTGAACATGAAGCTTGAAGATGGACCAAAGGGAATCCAATTTCCCGTTGTTGAATTATAAAGAGATCGACTAAAGCTTTCTAGTAATAAACCCATAGGAAAGAAAATATATTCTCAGCGCCAAAGAAGAAAAAAAGGAAAGGGATAGCGTGCTTTGTCAAAGCAGGAAATATTGAAGTTGGTTTCCTGGAACTCTCGAGGATTTGGAGGTTCCCAAAAAAAAGAAGTTATAAAAATAAAAAAATCAATGGAATTGAAATCCGTCCTCCTCATCCAAGAGACTAAAAAGACTGCGGAAAACATTCTTTCAACCATGAAAAAATTATGGCCCAAAGGAGATGGGATAGCTATCAATGCGAATGGTGCCTCTAGAGTCCTTCTTATTTGGTGGGATAATGAGACGTTTTCTTTGCAATCAGCAATTGAAAACAAAAACTGTCTATTTGTGAAGCTAGAAAATAAGGAAAATAAGGAAGCATTGTAGGTTTGGAACATTTATGGACCCACGGTTCAAGCCTAGAAAGAAAATTTTTGGATCTCCTTGGAGGATCAATACAAAGGGAAAAAACACATCCCTTGATTTCTAGCAGTTGACTTCAATGTCACCATATCAGAAGCTGAGCGCAGAGGTGGAGTCAAAGTGAGGGATCCTTATGGAGAAAGGATGGACAATTTTTCCACGCTCTGGGGACTAACATATATCAAGCCAATAAATGGGATCTACACCTAGAGAAAAAAGAGAATTGGACCAGGATGCATAGCTACTATATTGGATTGATTGTTGGTTAGTACCCATCTTTTCAAGAACCTTCCTTTCCCCCATTCCAAGATCCCTTGCTCGGTTGTATTGTACCATAAACCTTTATGTCTATTCTTTCCTTCTGTGGATAATTTGGGGCCCCTCCCCTTTAGTTTTAATCTTCTTTGGCTAGAATTGGAGGGGGTTTGGGAAGTTATATCCAAATCCTGGCGTTGCTTCATCCCCGGTTCGCTAGCCTCCATTTGGGAACAAAAAGATTAAATCGTTTAAGACAACCCTCAAGCAATGGGCCACCCAACAGTTTCAGGAGCCCTCTATAAATAAAATTGAAATATTCAAGGAGATGGAAACTTTGCAAGAGAACATGGAAAAAATAGAAGTAACCAGAGAGCTCCTACTTCAAGAAATTGAGCTCGAAAAAAGTTTACAATCCGTCCTAAGGGAAGATGAAGAAAGTTGGAGACTGCAGTACATAGTCCTTTGTCTCAAGGGGGGCAATCAAAACACAAATTTATTTTAAAACCAATGCAGAGAAAGGAAGAGAAGGAATGCCATAAGGGACTTGAAGAAGGAAGGCAACACATCTATAAGAGGTTAGGAAACAATCAACTATGAGGTAAGGAGTTTGTTTGAAAGTATTTATAATGATGAAGAGGATGTTTTGCAAGAATATATGACAGATATTATCAGATATAACCCCCCTTGTTCAGCCTTGAGGATTTCCAAATCCTTGAATCCCCTATCTCAGAAGAAGAAATCAATAAGGCCATTTGGTCCCTTCATCCTGATAATGCTCCCGAACTGGATGGCTTCCCTATTCATTTATACAGGATGTTCTGGCCTTTAATCAAGAAGGACCTACTACGTCTAGTCTCCTGGATGTCTAAATAGAAAATGGGAGGAGCCACTAACTCCACTTTCTTAGCTTTGAACCCAAAAGAGCCTAATCCCTCCTCCATCAAAATATTTTGTCCAATATCTCTATGTAATGCTTCGTATAAATTTTTTTCCAAAGTCCTATCCCTCAAACTTAAGGAAATCATCCTTTCCCTGATCTCTTCCAATCAAGGAGGCTTCATCTCAGGCTACCACATTAGTGATAACATTCTTCTGGTGTAAGAAATAGTACATTCTAGTATAAAAAAGGGTGAAGCAGGGATGGACATTAAGCTTGATTTAGCCAATGCCTTTGACTACTTAAGGCATAACTTCATTCTGTTGGTTTTGGAAAATTTTGGCTTCCCTCCCATTTTCATCAATCAAATCCAATCCTACATAAATTCCCCTTGTGTTTCTCCTTTAATTAATTGGAGACCCACAGATTTCTTCAAAGCTAAGAGAGGTATTCGGTAAGGCCGCCCTCTTTCTCCCTTCCTTTACACCCTTGTGGCTGACTCTCTAAGAAGAAGACTAAATAGGCTCCTCAATGAAGGACATCTCCTAGGCCTCTCCTTCAAAGCTAGGGTTCAACCAATTAATCATGCTTTATTTTTTGATGACACAATCCTTTTGGGTGCCACCTCCCCTCAAATCGCTAGGAATTTTATCAAGCCCTTTTCCCTTTTCCTTCGCTCCTCTTCTAGAGCTATAAATTTGGACAAATGCCAGCTATATGGATGGAACAGCAATGTGGTCTCTCTCAGAGACATTTCCCAAGTTCTCCACATTCACGTCAACCTTGACTCAACTAACATCATCTATCTAGGAATCCCCATAACTAAGAAAACCTTCTCTTCAGCCATGTGGGCTCCAGTCATTCAAAAGATCAAGAACAAGATCCATTCAATGGGATCCACGTGGCTAAATTTGGCTAGAAAAGTAACCTCATCCAATCAATCCTCTCCTCGTATCCCATTTACTCCAGCTCGATGATTTTGGCCCCCAAGTCCGTCATGAACACTATCAGCATGGAAATCATGAAATTTCTTTGGCAGGGAGGAAAGGTGCAGAACAAAAAGTTTCACCTGGTTAACTGGCCCACTGTCAAGGCTCCAAAACAAAAAGGAGGATTGGGCATTAGAGACCCTAAGGAAATGATACTAGAAGAAAAGAGTGGTGGAAAGAAGTAATAAGGAAAATATATATTAAGAAGCCTATATCCAAAATCATAAATATCTCTTCAGATGTGAAGGGCACCTCTCTCTTGCATTTGTACAAAGCCTCTCTCAATCTAATCCACTCTAACTTCTACTGGATACTAGGTAATGGGAAAAAGATTAAAATTTGGGAACATAATATTTTGGGGCTCCCCTCATTATCCTCGTTCTCTAAATTAGAATATTTATCCAAATGGGCATGTGACAATGGCATAACAACTCTTTTCAACCTCTCTTCCTAGAATCAGAATGGTAGGTGGATTGGATGGAGATTGATTCACCCACCCCAAGTACCTAAAGATTGTTCAGGACTTCTTGTTCATGACTCTACATGGTATGTGTAATATCCCCCAAAGTACAAACTTTAATTTTTAGTTATATACTTGATATCTATTATTGTTTAATAATTTCATCTGATAGAACAATATGCCAAAGAGTCCGAGAAGGATTATGTAATAAATAAAAAAAGAAAAAAAAAGGAAAGAAAACAATGAAACATGAAAATGGAAACAAACATGTTAAATGAGGAAACATTCATACAACAGCAAGGGACATGTTAGGGATAACTTCGGGGAAACTGTTATAGCTGTCAGAAGTGCCTTGATGACACTGGACACTCCTTGGAAATTGGGGATTTTATTAGCTCTATGAATTTCGTGAGGAATCGGATGCTAATAGGAAAAGACCTAGGCAAAAAAATGGAATAAAAGGAAAAGCATATTGGTGAGGCAGGGCGTTGCTTAGTATGCTGAACACTTAAAACTCTTGCTGTGTGAGCACCTGGTGTTAGGCAAGACTATGTGAACCAGACCTGAAAGGTGAAGCTATGGTTAGCCATCTGTTCTGTTGGCATGTTTTGTTTAGCTCTGGGTCGACTCGGGAAGCAGGAAGCTAAACCTAGTCTACGGTTGGGAGGAACGTGGTTGTTTCCATAGTATTCTCGGATACAAAATTTTACAGGTTATTTTTGTTTATGAGCTTTATAAATCTTAATGAGTTTACACATATACTGGAATGAAGTAGTAGGAATTTTGCTAAAAGAATTTCCGTTTAAGTAATGCAGATACTTTATCTGAAGATATCAGTTTTATGAAACTTATTGTTGTTCATAGAATTTCTCGGGATATTGATTTTGATTGTACTATAAACCTATTATTCTGTTTTTTGAGCAATGCATTATTAAACATGGAATACTTGATGATTGGGTTGTTGGAGTGCCCTCTTTTGCAAATACCCATATATTTTGTTACTATGGACACTACATCTTTAAGTGCACATTTAGCAGAGTTAATAGATAAAATGCTCCATGGACACGAAACTGATGGTCCGAATGTTCTGAGGAAAGTAGACATTTGTTTTTTATGATTTACATAGTCACAGACTAGTTGGTAGAGAAACCCATTACTAATGCTCAGTACTTGAAGGTTTTAATTTATAGATTTTCTGCGTAGTAAGAAATTTCTGTTTGGATCCACAAAGATGGATTTATTTTCATATTATAGGTTTGGCTATTTGAGGAGCCTTGAGAAAATTTTGCTTAGCTAGCTATCGTGCTGTGCTAGAATCCTTCAATGTTCATCTAAGTGTTCAACATTAATTTACACTGCTTATTACCATCGATGAACCTAAGGGGGGTGCCCCTTTTGGGTTATAGTTTTTTTTTGGTAAGGTGAAAACTCCATTAGAGACTCCACTCTTTTGGACTCTCTGCGACTATCCGTATTATATAAACTTGTTAGTTACAACCCTAAAGGATCTATAACTAAGAAAGAAATTAAGTCGCAGTAAGACCATCTAACAGCCTTTTCCCAGGATATGTTTAGTTAAAAAATATACTTAAAAGAGGTTTTGGAAGAAATTTGCCTATAGGGTATAACTACCAAATATTTCCTACGGCATGCAACTGTGTGAACTTGGGTTAAGTGTTAATAAGAAACCCCTTAAACCAAAAATAAGACATCGGGACTGACGCCCGGCTACCTGTCTTTCGATACCAAGGCTGAAGGATAGGAAAAATGCAGAGCATTGTTTTTTTTTTTGCTTAAACTTTTGTATAAACCCTCTGTTTAAGTTAATTGAGTATTAAGGGCGGATGTAAATCTCTGTCAAGTAGTACCTCAAGCAAATCCCCAAGCTACTAAAATCCAAGAATTACACCACAACATCCTTGGCACTCGGTTGATTATGTTCTTCCTTACAAAACGTAATACAGATAGAATTTTTAGTATGAGAGTTGGTAAAACTTTTAAAAACAAAGAAAGCATCTAAATGCAAAATCACTGGAGGGTTATATTTTAGAGCAACTTAAATTATCCATTTTAGCTAGTATGCTATTACACAGCAGAATTGTTTCAACCTAGAAAACCCCTTTAAAAGAAAGGAAAAATTTCACGAAGTAATCACAGTCCAATTTATGCATAAAAGTTAATTTTATAGGCCATTATGGTGACCTTCTCCACTGTTCACCTCATAGGGGTAAAATGCTGCTTTTCTTTATCTCAAATTTAAATGTTATCCCTTGCCCTAGGGCCTTCTCTTATTAAGAGAAGCAACTCTTGCAAATTAGAATTTTTATCGGCAGAAAGACTGGTGAGAGTGCTCATTCCTTGTCGTTGAGCCACAACATCAGAGGAAAGAATATAGTGTGGAACCGATGTTCTTACTCTGTTATGGATGGCGCGAGCCAGGATCCCTGCAATGACCTCCACATCCTACGATCAAGGTAGAAAACATGGTTCGGGTTAACAGCTATCATTTTGTCTTCAAACCAACAAAAAAAAAAAAAATAGTATGCAACATGGTATGGTAACTCACTGTAAGAGACAGCACAAGGAAGCTTTATATAAGCCATGAACAAGAGCATGAGTTCCATCCGCATATAGACTAAGACAGGAGTTTGTTTTTCCTTTTTCTCCCTCGACCACCCTAATATTTTTGGAGCTATGGTGATGCTGAACCTTGGAGAGCCTTAGGGGTGAAAGGGGGAAGTCGGTGATAAGGCTGGTTTCCAACACTGAATTTTGGGAAAACCACAAGTCTGGCATTGATGTAAATGTCCTGTAGGAGGCGTCAAAGGATAGAACAGCATAGGATACAACAAGCCTTAGTTGATGGCTTAAGGATGCATGAGTATAGGTTTTTAAGACTTGTATTCTCCCTGCATTAAAGGTTCTCCAGATTTCGTACCAAAGGCTGGGTGCACCTTTTCCTAGATCGATGTAGCATATCTCTTTACCTCAAAATCTGGGGTATGACTTGTGACTCATCATTTCTTTGGGTGTCGAGACAGTGTGGAGTGCCAGTAGGTCCTAAGAGGTACAGGTGCTATAGGAATGAAATTCCAATGAGCGTGGTCCTGCACACAGACAAGATTCGATAGAATCATAATTGTTAATAACTCAATTTTTTTGCAAAAGAATTTTAATGTGATATGACTTGCAAACAGAAATTTTATTTTAATTCTTTGCCTTGTCTTAAACCTTATGTGGCCCTTGATGTTCCAATGCAACCTTTAGGGAATAAGTGCATAATTACTTTATTTTCCCAAGTGTAATGGTTACTTTGAGTCTAATAGTTGAATTCAAGATCTAAATTATTCATGGCTTGAAATACATGACCACCATCCATGACGATAGGTTAATTTTGTTAAGACGAGCCCAAGCACTTAGAATAATCTATGAGCAATGAGGATATCCTATACAATGAAACTCTTAGGAGAATGTGTCATGTTTTCTTACCACCCGTAGGACCTCCTCAGAGCTTATGAGTTGGTTGGAGATGAAATGCTCTTCCTAGTTACTAAACCAGCTGTCAAAAGAGAAAAGAAGAGTTAGCTAGAGCTAAGTAAGAAACAACCGTAAAACACATGAATTTTCCTCTATTTGAGTAGAAGCCCCTAACCCCTTCTGGTCTAATAAAAATGTTCAAAGTGATACTCAGGACTGGAAGACATGACATTGTGTCCTTTAAATTGTTTGATTTAGTAGATTTCAAAACACAATATACAAAGAAAGAAATTTTTTTGGGGGGTTGGTATTTGAGGGATTTTACATGTGGTATCAAAGCACAGGTTCAACCCTGTATCCTAAAGGGAATATCTCATTTTTGCTAAAGAAAATTCGAAGAAGTATTCTAACAAACTATTGGATTGTGTGTTGTGTATACCTGCAAATTTCTGTTTTTTACAAGAAAATATCATGGCTTCTCTAAATGAAAATGAGGACCAACTTGAAAACCTTGAACAGGTGCGACTAACTACTCAACTAGCAATAAAACATTCTAAAGCAAGTCAAGTGCTCGAAACTATGAGGCATATGATCGTCGAAATACAGAGCTATAGAACGGATAATGAACAACTCAAGAAAGCTAAGGAAAAGTAGCAGGAAATCAATGAATTTTACTGCAAAGTCTGCATGAGAGAAATAACGGCAAGGAACCCCGAACCGAGACCAAAAAGGGCCCAGAAAGGGAGGAGAGCGCAGAGAAAAAGGGTATTTGATCTATTGAGACCCAAAATTCCGAGAACCAATTCAAGACGGGTGGAAAGAGAAAGGTCAATCATCTGGAAGGCGAATTCAAAAAAATCAAACCCACTAACTTCGACGGGGAATCCAAGACTCGAGAGGAAGTGGAAGCATGGTTATTGGACATCAAGAAATATTTTCAGATTCATAATTATTCCAGCAACATGAAAGTTCAAATGGAAGTTTACAATTTAAAAGAAAAGGCTAGCATTTGGTGGCAGGATCTCAAAATTTCGCGTGGACTCAAGGAGAAGAATCTAGAATGGGCTAAATTTAAGAGACTATTTAAGAAACAGTATCTATCCAAGAGTTACTATGAGAGGAAGACCAAATAATTTTATGAGTTAAGTCTTGGACAAATGACCATGGAAGACATCATCAATAAGTTTTTGGATTTGCTGCGGTTCATACCCTACATCAAGGAAGAAAAGGTGAAGGTACAAAGGTTCCTAAGCTATTTGCCTCAGGCATATAAGGATTAAATCATTTTCAACAATCCAAAATCCTTGGATGAGGTACTGAGGAAATCCATACTGTGTTATAAACAGTATAGACAGCGGTGACCCCTCCAAAACATGGAAGGATAGGAAGTAAGAGAAGTTCAACCAGCGCAGAAAAGGTTTCAAGCCACCACCCTTCAGAAATATGCTGAGAAATTCCCAAGGTGATTCTTACAACCTAAATGAACAACTACCCTCAAAAGGTACAAAACCGACAAATTTGGCACAAAAAGGGACCAAGGTGGCTCCTAAAGAACTTCTGAAATGTTGGGAGTGTTGAGAACCCCACTTACGCAGAAATTCTCCCCGATACAATGGGGAAAGAAATATGTTGGACAATCTCCAAGAGGCATCTACTATTGGGGAAACTGGCAAGAATTACCACAAGATTCATGTAGCCCTGGAAGATCAGCAAGCAGACCACCAATCTACTATAGTGGAGATCACAGGTATTATCTCTAAACACACCCTTGCTATTTTGATAGATCCAAGAGCTACCTTAAGTTACATTACACCAAGGATGATGGAGCTCTTCCAACTCACCAAGGTGAGGCGTGGAAAACCATGGCTTGTTCAGCTAGCCACAAGGGGAAAAAGGAAGGTAACTGATTTTATTGCTGATTGTGAAGTTGAATTGTAGGGACATAAAACCAGAATTAATTTAAACATTTTACCCTTAGGATCTTACAACATGATAATAGGCATGGATTGGCCAGAAAGAAATAAAGTAGTATTGAACTGTTTATCAAATACTTTTACCTACATTGTGGAAGACCAAATCCTTCGGATAGTAAAAGGCATACTCAAACCAATCTTGGTAAGACAAATTTCTGCTATGCAGCTGAAGAAATGCGTCAACAAGGGCTGCAACCTCTATGTAGTTAGGGTTTCTGACCTACTCCTCAATGAAAATATGACACCTTTAAAACAACACCCTGTCCTATATGAGTTCCTGGATGTGTTTCCAGAGGAAACACTAGGTTTACCCCCTTAACAAGAAATTCACGTTTCCATCGAACTCCTACCCGATTTTGCACCCGTGTCAAAAATACCTTACACGATGAGTGTTCCCGAACTGACTGAACTAAAAATTCAGTTACAAGAACTTTTAGATAAAGGGTATATAAGGCCTAGTCTATCCCCATGGGGCGCGCTGGTCTTGTTTGTTAAGAAAAAGGATGGAACCTCAAGACTCTGTATTGACTACCGATTGTTAAACACATTCACCATAAAGAATAAGTATCCTCTACCAAAAATTAATGATCTATTCGATCAAGTAAGGGAGGCGAGAGTTTTCTCTAAGCTAGACTTACGATTTGGATACCACCAGATTCGAATAAAAAAGGAGGACATAAACAAGACTGCTTTTAGAACCCGCTATGGACATTATGAATTTGTGGTGATCCCATTTGGTTTAGCAAATGCCCATGCCACATTTATGTGCCTAATGAATGGCATTTTTAACAAATATTTAGGTCACTTTATACTGATCTTCATTGATGATATCTTGATTTACTCTAAAACAGAAGAAGAGCATCAGCAGCACCTATGGATAGTGTTGCAAACTTCAAGGGAGCACCAGCTATATGCCAATTTGGAAAAGTGTCAGTTTTTCAAAACTGAAATTCAGTACTTGGGACATGTTATATCCAAGGATGGAATCGTTGTAGACCCAAAAAAAAATCAAAGCCATATCCGACTGGCCAATACCCAGGGATGTGACCGACATTTGGTCATTCATGGGACTTACAGGATATTATAGGAGATTTATTGAAGGATTCTCAAGAATTGCTTACCCCATTACCTCCCTACAGAAAAAGGGGCTAAGGTTCATGTGGTCATCAAAGTGCCAACAAATCTTTGACAAACTTAAGGAATTGCTAACCAAAGCACCTGTCCTAAAAGTGGCAAACCCCCTTAAAGACTACACGGTCTGTACAGATACCAGCCAAGAAGGAGTAGGAGGGGTTTTGTCCCAAGAGGGACATGTAGTTTGTTATGAATAGTGTAAGTTAAAAGATCATGAATGCAACTATGTGGTTCATGACTTGGAATTAACAGATGTGGTGCACGCCCTAAAAATGTGGCGTCACTACTTGCTGGGGAAGAAATTCCTGCTACTGACTGATAACACCTATGTGAAGAATTTATTTACGCAATTAGGTCCAAATGCCCGACAAGCGGATGGCATTCCTCAATGAGTTCAATTTAGAGGTAAGATATATCAAGGGTAAGGAGAATAAGGTTGCAGACACGCTAAGTCAGAGAACTCATGGGATTAGTGAGGTAATCTTCAGTCAGCCCAAGAGTGACCTCTTCGACAAAATAAAGACAGTAAGTACTCAGGATGTTGCTTTTACAAAACTACTTAGTCAAATATAGAATAACAAGATAAACTTAAACGAGACAGCTTTGAAAGTCGACCAAAAGGGTCTTATTTGGTTTAAGGATAGGTTGTACATACCAAAAAGTTTGGGAATCAAGTTGTTTATCTTAAATGAGATGCACAAACCCCCGTTTGTAGGTCATCCTGGTTACCAAAAACTGATAACTGCTCTGAGAAAGTAGTTCTTTTGTCCAGGTTTAAAATCTGATTTAGTGGAGTATGTGTCTAAATGCTTAGAGTGCCAGCAAGTTAAAATAGAGCATGGACATCGAGCTGGTTTATTACATCCTTTACCAGTACCTCAATGGAAATGGGAGATCATATCCTTAGATTTTATCACTAGTTTACCTGGAAAGCAGAAACAACATGATTCCATCATGGTAGTAGTCGACAAGTTAAGCGAGTCAGTACATTTTATTCCAGTCAAGTCGACACATAAGGAAGGAGACATTGTAGAAATATTTTTAAAGGAAATATTTCGATTGCATGGTGTGCCAAAAATTGTAATATCAGATAGGGATGTGAAATTTACATCCAACTTCTGGAAATCTTTATTTGCAAGTCTAGAAACCCAGATTAATTTTTAGCGCCAGCTACCATCCTCAAATGGATAGGTAGAAAGAGCGTACCAACTAGACCATCGAAAACATGTTAAGAATGTATGTTATGAAAATACCCACTAAGTGGGAGGACTATTTACATCTAGTGGAGTTCGCTTATAACAATGGTTACCAGGCCTCAGCAAAAATGAGTCCGTTTGAAATATTATACGGAAATAAATGCAATACCCCTGTCAGTTGGGATAACCCTGTGGACCGTGTACTAATTGGACCTGGAATGTTACAAGAGATGGAACGAATAGTTCATGAGGTACATAAAAATTTAAATGCGGCTCAAGATCGATAGAAGAGATATGTAGACTTAAAGAGAGAACATAAGTAATTTTGTGTTGGAAGCCACATGTATCTGTAGGTCAAACCTAAGAAGAGTTCCCTCATGCTGGGGAGCTGTACAAAACTAGCTCCAAGATTTTGTGGACCTTTTCAAGTCCTAGAGAGAATCGAACCCGTAGCTTATAAACTTTCCCTACCTATTCATTTAAGGATACATAACATTTTTCATGTTTCATTATTAAAAAAAATATGTATATGATTCTACTCACACTATCGATTGGAATGTGATACAGGTGGAACCCAAATGAGAGTTTCAAGTGGAACCTTCACACATTCTGGACAGGAAATAAATAGTACTTCGGAATCGAGTCATCACTTAGGTAAAGGTGCAATGGAAGCACTTTAGACCTAAGGAGGTGACTTAGGAGATAGAGGAAGAAACGCGAATAAAGTACCCTAGCTTGTTTCTTAAGCCAATGGGAGAAGACTAACACTGATGACAATGTTCAAATAAGCGGGCGTGGATGTAATATCCCCCAAAGTACAAACTTTAATTTTCAGTTATATACTTTCTATCTATTATTGTTTAATAATTTTGTCTGATAGAAAAATCTTCCGAAGAGTCTGAGAAGGATTATGTAATAAAAAATAAAATAAAAAGGAAAGAAAATAGTGAAACATGAAAATGGAAACAACCAAGTTAAATGAGGAAACATTCATGCAACAGCAAGGGATAAGTCAGGGCTAACTTCAGGGAAACTGTTATAGGTGTCATAAGTGCCTTGTTGACACTAGGCACTCCCTAGAAATCGGGGATTTTATTAGCTCCATGAATTCCATGAGGAATCGGCTGCTAACAAGAAAAGACCTAGGCAAGAAAATTGAATAAAAGGAAAAGCATATGGGTGAGGCAGGACACTGCTTAGTATGTTGAACACTTAAAAATCTTGCTCTGTGAGCACCTGGTTTTAGGAAATACGGTGTGAACCTGACCTGAAAGGTGAAGTTGTGGTTAGCTGTCCCTTCTGTTGGCATGTCTTGTTTGGCTCGGGGGTGACTCGAGAAGCAGGAAGCTAAACCCAATCTACGGTTGGGAGGAACGTGGTTGTTTCCACAATATTCCGGGATACAAAATTTTACAGGTTATTTTTGTTTATGAGCTTTATAAATCTGAATGAGTTTACACATATAATGGAATGAAGTAGAAGGAATTTTGCTAAAATAATTTCCGTTTAAGTACTGCAGATACTTTATCTGAAGATGTCATCTTTATTAAACTTATTGTTGTTCATAGAATTTCTCAGGATATTGATTTTGACTGTACTATAAACCTATTGTTCTGTTGTTTGAGCAATGCATTATTATACATGGAATACTTTATGATTGGGTTGTTGGAGTACCCTCTTTTGCAAATACCCATATATTTTGTTACTATGGACACTGCATCTTTAAGTGCACATTTAGCAGAGTTAATAGATAAAATGCTCCATGCACACCAAATTGATGGTATGAATGTTCTGAGGAAAGTAGAGATTTGTTTTTTATGATTTACACAGTCACAGACTAGTTGGTAGAGAAACCCATTACTGATGCTCAGTACTTGAAGGTTTTAATTTATAGATTTTCTGCGCAATAAGAAATTTCTATTTGGATCCACCAAGATGGATTTATTTTCATATTATAGCTTCAGCTATCTGACGAGCCTTGAGAAATTTTGCTAACCTAGTTGTAGTGCTGTGCTACTATCCTTCAATGCTCAGCTGAGTGTTCAGCATTAATTTACACAGCTTATTACCATCAATGAACCTAAGGGGGTTTCCCCTTTTGGGTTATTGTTTATTTTTGGTAAGTTAAAAACTCCATTAGAGACTCCACTCTTTTGGACTCTCTATAGCTATCTGTATTATATAAACTTGTTAGTTACAACCATAAAGGACCTATAACTTGGAAAGAAATTAACTCGCAGTAAGACCATCTAACAGCCTTTTCCCAGGATATGTTTAGTTAAAACTTATACTTAATAGAGGTTTCGGAAGAAATTTGTCTTTAGGGTATAACTACGAGATCTTTACTATGGCATGTGACTATGTGAACTTGGTTTAAGTATTAATAAGAAACCCTTTAAACCAAAAATAATACCTAGGGATTGACACCTGGCTACCCATCTTCTGATACAAACACTGAAGGATAGGAAAAACGTAGAGCATTATTTTTTTCTACTTAAACTTTCGTATAAACCCTCTTTTTAATTTAATTGATTATTAAGGGCAGATGTAAATCTCAGTCAAGTAGTACCTCAAGAAAATCCCCAAGCAACTAAAATCTGAGGATTACACCACAGTATCCTTGGCACTCGGCTGATTATGTTCTTCCTTACAAAATGTAATACATATAGAATTTCCAGTCTTAGAGTTGGTGAAACTTTTAAAAACAAAGAAATCATCTAAACACAAAATCCCCGGAGGGTTATCTTTTAGAGCAACTTAAATTATCCATTTTAGCTAGTATGCTATTACAAAGCATAATTGTTTCAACTAGGAAAACCCCTTTAAAAGAAAGGAAAAATTTCACGAAGTAATTGCAGTCCAATTTATGCATAAAAGTTAATTTTACAGGCCATTACAGTGACCTCCGGAACTATTCACCTCGCAGGGGTAAAATGCTATTTTTCTTTATCTCAAATTTAAATGTTAGTGCTCATGCTAGGGCCTTGTCTTATTAAGAGAAGCAACTCTTGCAAATTAGAATTTTTACCAGCAGAAAGACTGCCAAGAGTGCTCATTCCTTGTCATCGAGCCACAACATCAGAGGAAAGAACATAGTGTGGAATAGATGTTCTTACTCAATTATGGATGGTGCAAGCCAGGATCCCTGCAATGACCTCCACGTCCTGCAATCAAGGTAGAAAACATGGTTCTAGTTAACAGCTAGCACCTTTGTCTTCAAACCAAAAAAACAAAACACAACAAACAGTATGTAGCATGGTATGGTAACTCACCGTAATAGACAGCACCATGAAGCTTTGTATAAGCCATGAACCAGAGCATGAGTTCCATCTGCATACAAACAAACACAGGAGTTTGTTTTTCCTTTTTCTTCCTCAACCACCCTAACAGTTTTGGAGCAATCATGGTACTGAACCTTGGAGAGCCTCAAGGGCGAAAGGGGGAAGCTGGCGATAAGGCTGGTTTCCAACACTTAATTTTGGGAAAACCACAAGTTCGGCATTGATGTAAATGTCGTAAAGAAGGCACCAAAGGCCAGAACAACTTAGGATATGACAACCATTAGTTGATGGCTTAAGGACGCATGAGTACATGTTTTTAAGACTTGTATTCTCCCTACATTAAGGGTTCTCCAGATTTCGTAGCAAAGGTTGGGGGCACCTTTTCCTAGATCGACGTAGAGTATCTCTTTACCTCAAAATATGGCGTATGACTTATGACTCATCATTTTGTTTGGGTACTGAGACACTGTGGAGTTCCAGCAGGTCGTGAGAGGTATAGGTGTTATAGGAATGAAAGGAGAATGAGAGTGGTCCTGCACAGAGACAAGATTCGATAGAATCATAATTGTTAATAACTCGATTTTTCTGTAAAATAATTTTAATGCAATACGACCCGCGAAGAGAAATTTTATTTTAATTATTTGCCTTGTCTTAAGCCTTACGTGACCCTTCATGTTCCAATGCAACCTTTAGGGCATAAGTGTATAATTACTTTATTTTCCCAAGTGTAATGGTTACTTTGAATCTGATAGTGGAATTCAAGAGCTAAATTATTCATGGTTCGAAATACATCACAACCATCCATGACCATAGGTTAATTTTGTTAGGATGAGCCCAAGTACTTAGAATAATCTATGAGCAATGAGGATATCCTATACAATTAAACTCTTAGGAGAAAGTGTCATGTTTTCTTACCACCCGTAGGACCTCCTCGGAGGTTATGAGTTGGTTGGAGATGAAATGCTCTTCCCAGTTACTAAACCACCTATCAAAATAGAAAAGAAAGCTCTAGCCAAAGATAAGTAAGAAACAACCATAAAACACTATGAATTTTCCTCTATTTGAGCAGAAGCCCCTAACCCATTGTGGTCTAGTAAAAGTTTTCAAAGCAATACTCAGAACTGGAAGACATGACATTGTGTCCTTTAATTTATTTGATTTAGTACATTTCAAAACACAATGTACAAAGAAAGAAATTTTTTGGGGGGGTTGGTATTTTTATAGTATAGCTCTGATCAGCAAATCCGCTATTCGAGTACACAGGGTACTCCCAAAAGACCGAACACCTTTAGCAACCGCTTCACACAAATAGATCACAGATCAACACACCGATGTTTGTCACATGGTTAAAACCCTCAAGAGGGAAACAGTCCACATCCCTAGCCAAATAGCTACGTAGAGCAATTTATTATGCAAAAGAAAGAAATTTACATATGAGCTTCTCATAATCGATCAACTAGCCAAGGACCCTCTATGCTCTTTAAATAGAGATCATAGACCAATCAGGTGTTAAGCCACGGATCAATGGTAGGTATGATCTAAGAGAAGTTGAACCGTCAGATTACTCTATGTCTAGAACATATCATAACCATTGGATTAGAATATTTACAAATGCATACTAATGCATACTAAAGAAACACACTTTTACCTAATGAATATATTACACAAGTTGATCTTAACTAACTCCTAAGTGTCTAAATATCCTAACATCCCCCCTTAAGAACAACTTGGGATAGGATTGAAGGATTTACAAAAGTGACACTATTAGGAGAAGGAAGGAGGCATTAAAGCCTATCCCCCCTTAAGGACACATTTCTGAACTCCTAAAATAGAACGAAGTTTAGAAAGTTTCACTTCTTTAAGAGACTTGGTGAATATTTCTGCAACTTGATCATTCGTTGGGCAATGGAGCACTTCAATAACACGATCAAGAACAAGATTTATGATGAAGTGCATGTGTAGCTCAATGTCTTTGCTCCACTGATGTAGAACTGGATCTTTGGCAAGCTTGATGGCACTTTGATTGTTGCACCAACATGGAGTAGGCTGCTACTGCTCGATTCCAAACTTTGAATAGATCTATTGAACCCATAAAGCTTCCTAACTGTCATTAACTACGACCTGATATTCTGCTTCTGCTGAAGAAAGAGCAAAGGCTTGTTGTTTCTTCCAAGCCCAAGTGACAGGTCCAGATCCCAGACTGAAAACATAACCTGTAGTAGGCTTTCAATCATCAAGATTGTTGGCCCAATATGAATGAGTGAAACAAACCAATAAAGGTTTCCCCCTTGTACTGTAATGAATCCCAAACTAAATTGTACCTCGAATATATTGAAGTATTATTTTTGCTACTTTCCAGTGACTTTAATGAGGATTTTGCATATAACGAGCAACACAACCGACGAAAAAGGAAAGGTCAGGATGGGAATGAGTCAAGTATAAAATACTACCAACAAGCTGACGATACAAGGTGGCATCTACTTCAGGGGAAGTAAAAGTGTCAAAAATTTTGACTTCAGACTAGAAAGGAGAAGGGGTTGGTTTACAATATTCTATGTGGAAGCGACTAAGAAGGTCACAAGAATACTTAGACTGGGAAAGAAAGATTCCTTCTTTGGTTTGCAATACTTGGAGACCAAGAAAATAATGCAAATATTCGAAGTTTGACATTTCAAAATTTTGCTTAAGACTAGATTTCACATGGGTTATAAGTTTAGGGTCACTACCAGTAAGGATAAGATCATCAACATAAAGAACAAGTATGATGAGATGGTTTCCTACTTTCTTGGTATATACATTGGGGTCAAAATGGCATCTAAAAAAACCAGTGTCAAGGAGAAAGCTATCCATTTTGGCATACCAAGCTCTAGGAGCTTACTTAAGGCCATATAAGGATTTCTTAAGGAGACAAACAAGGATAGAGTTATTCTGAACATATCGAGGAGGTTGTTCCATGTAAATCACCATGTAGGAAGGCAGAATTGACATCCATTTTATGGTCTTCCCAGTTATGTAAGGCTGCAAGGGAAAGAACAAGGTGGATGGAGTTCATTTCTGCTACAAGGGCAAAGGTTACATTGTATTCAATCCCTTCAACTTGGGAAAAACCTTTGGCAACTAACCTTGCCTTAAGTCTGTCAACACTTCCATCTAATGCATACTTAGTTTTGTAGACCCATTTAGATCTGACAAGTTTTCTTCCTTTTGGAAGAGGAACAATATCCCAAGTATCCTTCGCCATTGAGGAATAATATTCTTCATCCATAGCTGTATCCCAATCTGGATTTCCTGAATCTTATGCAAAAGTTTCTGGATCATGATTCTCAAAAACTTGAGCCAAAAGAGAAGAGGCTCATTGAAACTGAGAACGTGTTCGATGTTTATCTCTAGGATCACCAGCAAGATCACCAGCTGCTTCACATGTTGAACGGACCCATTGAGGAAGTATTGGTGCTGGTGCAATTGGAGGAACATGAGCAGGCGGAGGTGGATTTTGATCCTCGGTATCATCATCAGAAACTAGAGTTGGAAACTTGTCAAGGAAGCTGCAAGAAGAAGAAAAAGAAGGCACAATCACTGAATTAGGCTTGCAGGCCAAAGATGCCACACCCACCAAGCTAGGCTCGCAGGCCAAGAGATTTTCATCAAATTTAACATCTCTTATAATGATTATATCATGAGAATGTGGTTGAAGAAGTCGATAACATTTTACATCTTCAGAATATCCAACAAATATGCACTTTTCACTTTTAGGCTGTAATGCTTTTCGTTTTTCATCCAGAATGTGAGCCCATGCTTCACAACCAAACACACGAAAGTGACTTACATCTGGTTTAAATTTACTCCATGCTTCTTTTGGTGTTATACCCTATAAAACTTTATTGGGTGTGCGATTAACTATGTAATTTGCACAATTTATGGCCTCAACCTAATATTGAAGACTTAGTCCCTTAGATTGGATCATACAATTAGCCATTTCTTTTAAAGTGTGGTTCTTCCACTCAACTACACCATTTTGTTGTGGTGTATATGGAACACTGTGTTGTTGTTGGATTCCTTGTTCAGTGAAAAAAGTAGTGAACTTGTTGTTAACATATTCTCCTCCATTGTTAGATCTTAACTTAATAATTTGATGACCAGATTGTTTTTCAACAAGGGCCTTGTAGGCCAAGAACATGTTAAATACTTCGCTCTTAAGTTTTAGGAAGTAAAACCAAGTGCGTTTGGAGCAGTCATCAATGAAAGTTAAGAAATATTTGAAACCAGAAAAGGAAGGAGATGGAAGAGGGCCACACAAGTCACTATGCACAAGCTCCAAGGGAGCTGAGGCGTGCCAAGAGGCACATTTGTCAAAACTGTCCCAATGATGTTTTTCGAGTACACAACTGGAACAAACACCATCCTTGCAAGATACTAGTTGAAGACTAGTCACCATATTGTCTTTACATAGTTGTAGCAATGAGTGATAATTTAAGTGACCAAATCGCTCATGCCAAAGCTTGCTCAAGTTATCACTATGAGCAACAAAAACTGAAGGAAAAGCTGATGACCCAAAGTTGTTAAATTTGTACAACTTGGTAATATCATCAATAGTTCCAATAGCAAGGATATTTTGAGGATTTTTAAAATCCTTGATTACAACTTGCTGAGGTGTAAATGTCACAGTTTACCTTCACCTGAAGGAGTAATTTGATAGACTGATAACAAATTACAGGAAATTTTTGGAACACATAGTACATCACTGAAATGACCATTTTCTATTAGAACTGTTCCAGATCCTACAACACTTAGAGATCTATCATCACCAACAAATATTTGTTTGGTGTTACATTCATGCATAGTAGAAAAGATGGATTTATCCTTAGCCATATGATAAGATGCTCCAGAATCAATGAGCCATTCAATTGAAGTAGAAGAAGAAGATGCAGTATAAGAGTAACCAGAAGCACAAAGTGCATGTCCATGAGAGGTAGATTCTAAAGATGAATCTAGGGTGATGTGGTGCTTCTTCATTGTTGCTTTGAAGGCTGCCATCTTCTTAAAACACTTAGATTCATCATGATTATCTTTCCCACAAAAATTGCAATGATGCTTAGTCTTCTTTCCTTTTTGCTTGGATCCTTTATCAATTTTTAAAGAAGGAGCTGACTGAGAGGGTTTGGGACCCTTGTTGTTTTGCTTATTATTGCGAAAAATCTAATTCTTGGGAGGCTTGGAATTTTCTTTTTGTTGGGACAATAAGGCTTTCCCAGATGTATCTGCATTGTTAATTATTCCAAGATGAATGAACTTATCTTACTCTGTAATTAAGGAATCACAAAAGGATTCAAGGCTAGGCTCTTGATAGCTAGCTGCAGTCAAGGATTATTTCATGGAGTAGAATGTAGATACAAAAACAGAATATGCAGGTCTAAGTTTTGAAAGAATATGATAAATACATTGTTTGTCTTCTTTCTTAATCTTGCATTCGGCACATAATAGTCTAAGTGTTTTATACTTAGATAAATAGTCTTGAATGCATGAAAAATATTTTGGATTCAAAGAAAGAATCTCATTCTCAATTTGATGACCCCAAATTTCATTGTGTTAACCAAACACAGATTCCAACTTTTCCCAAGAGAGATTAGGTTCATCAATTCCAAATATGTGGAATCGCAAATCAGTAGAGATTGACATCCCAATCAATCCATGAGCTTCATCACATCGATTTTCCCATTTAATTTTCTTATCATCATCGGTGGGTTTTGTTTCTTTCCCTGAGGTTATCCTGAAAAGTCCCCTACTTCGCAGAACATCCTCCATATGAGATTTCCATGAGAAATAGTTAGAACTTGTAGGTATAATATCACAAGGGGTGTCCATACTATAAAATAATGGCTGAAAGAATAGAAACTAACTGTCTAGATGCAAAGATCTTGAAAAAATATGTGGTTTAAAAAAAAACGGCAATTAAAACAGATTCTGGATGATGAAGTTATGCTTGATCAAAGAAAGTGTTGAAGATGTCCCCAATATATATGTGGTAGATATTAGCTTGACCAACTAAAAAAAGAAGCCCCCTCTTCCCAAGATCAACCTTTGACAATCACTTTTACAATAAAGTTTCTTTGAAGTGAATCACTTTTGTAGGATAAGTGATGTTCACTTTTACAATAATGTGACTTTTAAATAATGCAGCAATAAATTAAAAGACTTAAGTGACTCACTTTTATTTTATTTTATTTATGTGAGATGCACTTTTACAATAAAGTAACTTGAAAATAGAAATTGCATGCACTAAAAAGTAGCTTCATACGACTTGAACTCAAAACTTATCGAGGTGTAAAGCAGCTTTGGACCAAGTGAGCTAAGTTTAAAAGGTACGTAAAAGTATGAAAAGAGGAAGGAGTTTTTATTTTTACTCTTCTCTCTCATTTTTCGTGCTTGCTTTCTTTTCCTCCAAATCACAAAAAAAAACAAAAAACAAAAAAAAAAAAAAAAATTTCCATGCAATGGGGTTAGATCTGGGTTAGCTTACCCAGAAAGTCTACGTTTTCAAGTTTTCTCACTGTTTTTTATTTGCCGTGATTGCACAAGGTGTATGGCAAAGAGCATAGATAGCCAAGAAGACAATAAAAAAAAAAACTTTCCCTTACTATTTCTGATTCTCCGCGATAGTGCAAGGTGCATGGCAAAGAGCATACGTAGTCAGGGAAGGAAAAAATCTGAGACTAAAACATAAAAGATCTAATAAAAAACTAATAAAATATGAGAGATTTTAAAAAAACAAATCCGTCATTGTAACATTATACCTTCAGATTCGTTGAAATGGGTGTTTTTGGAGCAAACGGAAACAGTTTTCAGTGAAACAAAGACTCTTTCGAAATGGAAAGAGCACTCTGGATGCAAAGGAACAACTCCCATAGGACAAAACTGCATAGAAAATCTAGAACTAGAAACCCTTTCAAATTTTCAGCAACACCGGTTCCAGATCTCTATCAAAACCGAAAGCGTCTCTTCATAAAAGCTCTGATACCATGTTCGGGTACACAAGGTACTCCAAAAAGACTAAACACTTCAGCAACTGCTTCACACAAATAGATCACATATCAACACACCGATGTTTTTCACGTGGCTAAAGCCCTCGAGAGGGAAACAGTCCACGGCCCCACCCAAATAGCTACTTGGAGCAATTTATTATGCAAAAGAAATAAAGTTACATATGAGCTTCTTATAATCGATCAACTAGCCAAGGACCCTCTATGCTCTTTAAATAGATATCATAGACCAAATGGGTGCTAAGCCATGGATAAATTGTAGGTCATTAGAGGAAATTTGGGGTCTAAAATGGGCCTTATAAGAAAACGTGCCAAAATAAGTTTTTGTGAGTTGGAATTCAAGAACCAATAGAATTTCAATAAAATAAGTCAACCATAATGGTTGAAATGACATATTTGTCATTAAAAAAAACTACTTTTTTTGTTCATATTTTTGACATATCTCATTGTGTTTTTACTCAAATTTTGATCGGGGGAGCTCATTGGATGTGTAATTTGATTCCGCATCCAACGAGTACCCACACTGCATACTTTTGACGGACCTTGCTACCCCAAAAACAAGAAATACTTGAAAAAACGTGATGATGATGTCATCAGCACATTTTTTCAGGTATTTCTTGTTTTTAGGGTAGTGAGGTCCATCAAAAGTATGCAGTGTGGGTACTCGTTGGATGCAGAATCAAATTCCGCATCCAACGAGCTCTCCCGATCGAAATTTGAGTAAAAACACGGGGAGATATGTCGAAAATACGAACACAAAAAGTAGTTTTTTTCTTTCTTCCTCCAAAATTAATTAATATTATTTTATTATTTTAACTATTATTTTATTATTTTCCTTAGGAGGCCCATTTTAGACCCCGAAATTCCTCTAATGATGATCTAAGAGAAGTTGAACCGTCGAATTACTCTATGTCTAGAACATATCATAACCGTCGGATTAGAATATTTACAAATGCATACTAATACATACTAAACAAACACACTTTTACCTAATGGATATATTACACAAGTTGATCTTAACTAACTCCTAAGTGTCTAAATATCCTAACATCCACAAAATATACCATTGGCTGGGGTAAAAAAGGAAACTACTTGGTCAAGGAAGGATACAAGATGTTGACCTCAGACTCAACAACAGCAACTAAAAGAATATGGAAAAAGGTTTGGAAATTGGATTGTATCCGCAAGGTAAATTCCTTCATCTAGTTACTAATGCACAACAAATTGCTTATAGCTGAAATCCTCAGGAAAAGAGGGATCGCAGGCCCCTCTAGATGTGCTCTATGCAATTTTGAGTCAAAGACGACTATATGCGTCTTCCTTCAATGTAGTGTTTCTTTGCAAGTCTGGAAGTCCATTCTTTTCCCTTTTGGATCTCTTTGTTAGGATTATTAATCCTCCCTTGTCCAAATTTGGTAATATGTCTAAATTGGGAGTCATGTCTAAATCAGGATTCCATCCAGTCTATTTATAGTCATTAACACCATTGAGTCCACTTGACCTAATTGGGGCACATGTTTCAGTTACTAAAGTGTTGGAAACACTAATTGAGGCTCACTGCCACTGATTGCACTTGATTGCATCAGTTTAGGATCCTCCTAGACCAATCCCTACAATTTAGGAAGCCACTGGGAGTACCGAAACCAACCAAGGTCAGTGCACTTCAGTTAATGACTAGTCAAGCTAAGTTAGGAGTCAGTTACATTCAGTTCTAGTCCTCTACATTCAGTTAGTGCTAGGTTTACTTGACTGAACACATGTGGGGCTTCTTTCTCACCTACCACAGTCAGTTAACCTTAGTCAACACTGAATGTAACACTTGAGTTGTGTTTTATAGCTCTAATGAACTCCGATTATGGTTTAGACAAGGTCAGTTAACTACTGAGTCCTTCGATAGTGATTTAGACAAGGCCTTAGTTACCTACAGTCAAGTAGAGTCTAATCAATTCGAACTTCCTCATGTGGATTCGAATTGCTTGTGGCTATTAAAGCCATTTTACTT
Organism: Pseudotsuga menziesii; assembly: GCA_001517045.1. Lineage (NCBI taxonomy): Eukaryota > Viridiplantae > Streptophyta > Pinopsida > Pinales > Pinaceae > Pseudotsuga > Pseudotsuga menziesii. The sequence goes on from LPNX010568544.1 coordinate 380,728, forward strand.
CATTGTAATTATCATCGGATTACTTTTTTATAATGAAAGAATTCATAGCTACAAGACCTTTTTGCACTTTTCATTCTTCAATTGCTGAGTAAATTGTGAGATCCACTTTGTGAGTTGTGTATTTGTCTACAGATCTATGTGCTAAAATTTACATGGTATCAGAGCCTCGGTGGACAAGACTCCTCTCCTTCTCAAATCTCCAGCTGGATCATTTTTGGCAAACTGTTCTTTCCAATACGGCACCAGAAGCGGAGAATTTAGCACTTAATATCCCAAGTTAGGAAATTGTTGATCAAGCTTGCTTGATCAACTATGTTGGGTGTGAAGAAAATTCCAAAAGTGCAAACAGACGACCTTACTTTGTATGTTTGATTGTGTGACAGGTTATCAGCTTCTCTTACAGCATTCGCTACAAGAAGCCCTTTCTTTTCACTGCATTCGCTACAATAGCTCAGTTCTTCTTACTACATTCAAAATGGCTCATCAAATAGAGCCTCTCACTCCCTTCAACTATCACCAGTGGAAGGCAGAAATGGTGGTAATGCTCCACACCAAAGGGCTCTTCAGACTCATAGAAGAAGCAAAGGAAGAGTTGGATTCAGATAAAGACAGAGCTAAGTACATGAACAGGCTTGATGAAGCCCTTGGACACTTGCTCTCCTCAGTCTCTCAATATCTTTGGTTTCACATTCTAGAATTGAAGACTCCCAAGCTGGTTTTGGACAAGCTTGCCTCCCTATTTGATAAGCATGATGAGATGAGGATCCATCAGCTAGAAAATCATCTGATTACTCTCAATCCATCCAATTTTGAATCTCTGAATGCATTCTTCACAAAGTTCAAGAACCTGATATATCTGTTGAAGCAATGCAAAGTGGAGAAGGATGAAGATCAGGTCAGCCTTGCTATTCTCACAAAGCTCAATTTACACTACTCAGTCTTTGTATCCACCTTCCAAATAGTAAGGCTCACTACTCCAAATTGTAATATGCCCACTCTTAATGCTTTCATTCAATCTCTTATTTTTTAGAATGATAAATTGATCCAAATGGGGATCATTCGATCTCCCAAAGATCTAGCTCTATTTGTAAGAGGAGATAAGGTAGCGAATGACAAAGGGAAGCAAAGAGATGAGTCCCTTGTGAAGAAAGAGCAGTCAAAAGAACCTTCAGGTTCGAAGAGAAGCAAGAAGAATGGCAAAGACAAGGTCCTATGCTCTTACTGTGAAAGAGGATTCCATTCAGAAAGCTCTTGTATGAGAAGACAAATTGATGAAATGGATCTTCTTTTGAAAACACACAACATTTATGTACCTACTAGTGCAAGTAAGGAAGACTCTGAAGAAGAAGAAGAAGAATACAAAAGGAAAAGGCATGCACTGAAGGCATGTTGCACATCAGCACCTATCTTCCTCATTGATTCTGGAGCTTCCAACCATATGGCTATATCCAAAGAATCATTTTCTTATTTTCAGTCCTTTGATGGTCCTAGTATTCAGATGGGCAATAAAAGTAAATTCAAAACAAAAGGGAAGGGCTCTATCCAACTTGAACATGGAAGGTTCAAAGATGTGCTATTTGTTCCCTCCCTAGCTTTAAACCTATTATCTATCTATAAGATGACCCATACTGGATCTCCAAAGCAAGTGATCTTTGGTCCTGACTCAGTGGAGATCACAAATATATCTACTGGGAGCATCATAGCAAAGGGTACTACAAATCATGCTTCCAAAGAATATGAGTTCTCACATTTCATGCCTCCTTAAGAACCAGTGCACTCTCAGCAACCACCTGCAAGGGAAGGTAAAATCATTACATCTACTTCTTTTACAGCTTCTACTAGTATTGCAGATCCATCTATATCAGTTTCTAACCTTGAGATTCAGGGTGACTCAGATCTAGATTCAGTCCCTACTTCCAAACTGGAAGCTACGAAGATGACTGGAAACTCACCTGACACTCAGAAAGGAAAGACTCTTTCGCTATGTCATGCTATTTTACCTCCTTTAGGGAGATGCAATATACTTCCTGTAAGATGCAATATGGAAAGAGCTCAGTCTTACTACATTCAGAAGAATGGATATGATCATACACCTCTTCATTCAGCAAGAGACAAAGGTTACATTCCTCCTTCCTCCCATCATAATTTTTGGAGAAGAAGGAGAAGTCTACATGCCAGGCCCGAGAATACCTGTGCACAGCACACCATGCATGCTACTTCACTACCTCATAGAGATGAAGATTGCAGCAACATATTTTCAAGTTTTTTAAACTTGAGACCTAATTCTACCTGCTTAGCTAGAGGGAGGGCTTTTTTCCCATGTGGTTTTTTCCCTATCTCCTTATATTAAGCAGTTACTTTATTTTAATTGATGTAATGGGTGACCTATGGTCTTAGTTACTAGGGCCCACAGTTTGTCCAAGTTAGCATTCAGGGGGGGTGTTAGGATTATTAATCCTCCCTTGTCCAAATTTGGTCATATGTCTAAATTGGGAGTCATGTCTAAATCGGGAGTCCATCAATTCTATTTATAGTCATTAACACCATTGAGTCCACTTGACCTAATTGGGGCACATGTTTCAGTTACTAAAGTGTGGGGAACACTAATTGAGGCTCACTGCCACTGATATTACTTGATTGCATCAGTTTAGGATCCTCCTAGACCAATCCCTACAATTTAGGAAGCCACTGGGAGTGCTGAAACCAACCAAGGTCAGTTCACTTCAGTTAATGACTAGTCAAGCTAATTTAGGAGTCAGTTACATTCAGTTCTAGTCCTCTACATTCAGTTAGCTCTAGGTTTACTCAATTGAACACATGTGGAGCGTATTTCTCACCTACTAGAGTTAGTTAACCTTAGTCAACACTGAATGTAACACTTGAGTTGTGTTTTAGAGATCCGATGAGCTCTGATTATGGTTTAGACAAGGTCAGTTAACTACTGAGTCCTCTGATAGTGATTTAGACAAGGTCTTGGTTACCTACAGTCAAGTAGAGTTTAATCAATTCGAACATCCTCATGTGGATTCGAATTGCTTTTGGCTATTAAAGCCATTTTACTTCATTGTAATTATCATTAGATTACTTTTTGATTAATGAAAGCATTCATAGCTGCAAGCCTTTTTTGCACTGTTTCATTCTTCAATTGCTGAGTAAATTGTGAGATCCACTTTGTGAGTTGTGTATTTGTCTACATATCTATGTGCTCAAATTTACACTCTTTTCAGGGCTCCATATTCTCTTATCCAACTCTTAACTAACTAGAACAATAAATTCCCAGCCACTCTCAGAAAAAAACCCATCCTCAAGAGGTTTTGGAACACTATTCCCAAAAACTTATGCTGGCAAATATGGTTGGCAAGAAATAGAGCAATCTTCAAAGGACATAAAGGTGTTCCAAATAGAATAGTCTCAATAACAGTGGGTATGATATCAGAAAAGTTAAGCTCAAAAGGGATCAACTATCCACAATCAAAATATTTACCTGATGCGGTTTCCATTTGGTGCATCACCTTTCTTAAGAGGAGTTCCCCTCAGTCCAACTCTTCTATCTATTTTTTTAAACCTCCTGTCAGCACTTTTCCTTGGGAGATAATGCAAACTCCCGATGAATTTTTGAAATGGATGGAGGAAAAGAAATCATATGCCCTATTCTTTTATGGTGCCTCAAAAGGCAATCCTAGGGAGGCATGTGCGAGGGGATCTTACTCGATCCCGGAGGACAAATGGTAAAAAAATTTGCTTGGGGACTGGGTCATAAGGCAAATAATGAGGCTAAGTGGATGGCGCGTTTGCAGGGCCTAGAATTATTAGATGCAACATTCTTATCCAGGCTGCTAGTCTTTTGCGTTTCAAGACATGTCATTCTGAAAATGACCACCGGATACTCCTCAGGCTCCATCGATTGCAGAAGACTATATGACACAATTACTCTCCTCGTCACGGGTAGAATTGAATTCTTCCACATTCTAAGAGCAAATAATGCACTTGCAGAAGGCTTTGGCTAATCAAGGAGCCTCCCTTGTCCAAGGATATATCAGCATAAAGAACCTATATTTAGGCTCTAAACCCATCCCCTAATGCAAAGCAAGTTTCCACCTACAAGGTTTTCCCTATTACTAAATCTCTCACTAATTATTTTTTTGAACATTGGTGTTAGAAATTTGTCCTGCCTTTGTGACATGTGGCCTCCACTCCCCTTCCTATCGTCCTCACACCTTCTATCCTTTATTATATCTCCCTTTAGGCTTAAATGACTACGAAGTCCACATGCTCCTGCCCACCCTCCTTTGTGTACGATGGCCTCTTCTGAAATATTCACCTGCCCTCTCCCTTCCTTCGTCAACACATTCCTCATCATGCCTTCTAGCTCCTCCTTCAACGAAATTGTTTTCACTGTTCTATCTGATTTCGCTGAAGGTAATCTCCCTTAGCAATATAATGCACATGTGATATTTTGGGCAGATTCATCTCTGCATAATTGTTTTTTGAATGAAGAATTTACTCAGGCCGATCTCCTGAATCGTATTTGCACTACTGTCATCACTCATGGGAATCCTTGTTTTTCCCGCTCTATCACCTCTTCTGTGACTGTAGGAAGCTTCTTAAAGAAGCTCTCTGAAGGTAATATTTTCACCCTCAGTTGTCTTTTCTCTTGTCTGAAGGATATCACGTTAGGAATTACGACCCGCTCTTATAAAAAGGAACGGGAGGAAACTTTCTCAGTTCAAGATTTTCTCTCTTTTGGCTCTGTCCTCAATAAGTTTTCTAGACTTAATTTGGGTTTCAATCAAAGTCGTGGTCACAAACTTCTCTCTCATGGATCTGTTTTCAAGAATTTTCCTAGCCCTAATCTATGTTTCAGACAGATTCGTGGTAGAGGTCATCCCGAAACTCAAGAAATGGACCATGGAAGGGGCAATGTAGGTCTTACAGATATGAAGGTTAATATTCAGTGTTTGTATGACATTGTGGCAATTGGAATTATGGACATCAAAGGGACTCCTAAGGAGGTCAAAAATCTTGTTGGTGTGGTTATCTGTGCATCTTATCAAATCAGTAATCATGATGCTAGGATTGATGATAGTGAAATGAATTTGAAGGAAGTCATGGGGAAAGTAGATCGTATCTAGGAAATCATGGGGAAAGTAGATCGTATCAGAATATTTGTTTTCCCAATTGGTTTCTAGGGTAAAATGTGTTATAAATGTGTGATGATCCTATTGTGTGATTCTTCTATGTTGAGTTTTAATACTTTTTATTGTATGATTTTTTGTAATGAGTTTTCATACTAGTTGTATGTTGCGGATACGCCCTTATATGTTTAAATTCCCCATTAGATGGTGTTTAAGGCCTATAGGAAGCAATTTATTTTGGTACTCAAAAATTCATTTTCTATTGAAATCATTTTAATAGAACAATCAAACAATCTTCCTTGTCCATCCCAACTAACCACAATATATATGACTATGTTTTGAGAGTTGTTCCAATTATTTAACATGGTTTCTATACTTGAAATAGAGAAATTTAACTAAGGTTTTGATGTGATAGAGTGAGTGAGCATGAAACGATACTAATACCAAACATAGTTAGATGTTCGAGAATGATAGAGAATTCGAGCACAAACTAATAGTTAGTTTACATGTAACATTATTTCTCAATCTCAAATAACTTTCATTAAGTAAATAAAGTTTTTTACAAGTTTTATCAAGTATTCATGTCCAAAAAATAGATAGCCTATAATCCCATTGGATATGGATCACATCATATTAAAACCTTTGTTCGCGTACATTTGGTGAGAACTCTATGGTAAATACTTGAAGTGACTATACAAGTGGAGAGTAATTATTGTTAAGCATAGATAGAAGTAGAGAATCAACCATGATAGGAAATCATCATGAAGGGGATGATGAAGAAGACCCAATTGTTAGATTTGACTCGCTCAAGAATAGATTTTCCATGCTTATAGATCTATGGTAACAAAACTATTAATAGCAAATAGAATATACTTAACCTCAAAACACACTACTGGAAAAAAGGAACCAACGAAATAATAGATAGAGCGAGAGCTGGAGAGAAAAGTAGAGAAAAATGTACGATAATGTAGGTACAACAAGCCAAATGTACCTTTATCTATAGAGGCCAAGGTGGAAACCAACCGTTATGTGGGTGAAGTATATCCCATCAAGATGATTCAATGGCTATAATAAATGGAAATATACTTCATTGTACATGAGGTCACTCGAAGACAAAGAACCTCATTTGCAATAGCAAAAGAGTTAGAGAATAAGCCACTAGTGACTAATAGGTAACTATTCAAAGACATGATAAAGTAATAATTCTATCTAATTGGTTGTGAGGATAATCAACAAATTGTATGACACTACTTCAAGTAAAGGAAAGGACAATTGGTGCAAGGAAAATGATACTAATGGAAAGAAATTTAACATGTTCCATCAACGATAGTGGGAGGTTATAATGATGACATCAATCATTATGGATTTCATGGTTCTATCATGCATAAAATTAAGTGTGACACTACCATGTTGAAGATATGTGCATAATTATCCTTGAGTGGGAAAATACATGCACTACAAGTGTGCCTTGGTATACAAATAACCTTTATTGGCGATTAGGACATGAATAAACTATGAGACCCAAATTTATAACATATACAATAAGTATAGGAATGATTTTTGTAATTATTCCAGGCTTTGGTTTCATTTGGTACACAACATACCTTTATTTCCAAAAGTGCTTTGAGCTCAAATCAAGAAGAGTTTGGGTTGAACAACTAGAGGTACTTAAATTCAATGTTACTTACTACATGTAAATGAACTAGTACTGCTACATTCTCTCCCTTCTCAAGTTTTGTGATCTCAAACCCATGGTATAGATTAACATTAATAGTGATTGAATTAATGGGATCCTAGGCCCTATTTATGCATTTATCAATATGTTTATCTTCATGGTTCTCTTTTACTAAAGAGGAAGATATTATAGCTATTATGGCCTCCAGTTTATTTATGACAGTGTGGTCCTCTTAGATAATGATTTTTATGATTATGATCTCTTATTCATATAGTCACAATGATTGCATGCTCATTGAAATACCCATCACAAATAAATACATATATGCACAACATGGTTTATATCATGTGGAGGAAGAGATTTAGGAAAGTGATGTTGGGAGATGTTTCTAGCCTCTTTTATAGCATCTATGGAAGGAGATTGATTATTGTGATTGATTATAGCTATTGATTAAATATTAAGTCACTAATTAGAGTGATTAGGTCCTTATTATACGAGTAACATTTTTAAATATTGAAATGTGAAACAATAAATGCAACTTAATATTTTTAAATGCTCATACTTGTTACATTTTTCACCCTTGAATGGGATACTTATATAGTCTAGTGCTTCTTTATATGATGGATCGCATACCTCAATGTCAAGTCCATTCAAGAGACCATGTCCTAGGTCCATGTCTACCAATGACCTGCCATTCAAAGACCCATCCAAACTTTTTTATTTTTCATTCACAATAATGTAGATCCCTATAAATTTGGTCTCCTATAGCCCCACATACCTCCTCATGCTAGAATTCCAAAGTAAGATAAGGCAAGTTCAACTACAAAGACACTATGTTAGATCCTTCCCTTAAAAAGTAAAAATCTGCAGTCTAATAGTTGAATGTAAGCACATAACTATCAGTGAACCATATTCTTGCATCGACAATGTCTCAATCATCATGGTTTGTTATAGACCACATAGACAAATAATCATTGAACATAACAAATTGATGGGTTTCCTAGATTTATGCTAGACTAAATCTAGGTGGAAGAGCACTTCAACAACTTTAATTTTAAATACTGTATTATATCAATTTTCACATCATTGAGGAAATTATGACCATTCCAAATCTTTCCCTCAAACCCCTAACGACAATACAACAAAGTTTCATTGAAAAGTAACTTAGTTATCTTTTTGAAAGTCTAGTTTTTGCTACAAGTTTTATTCCAGGAAAGATGTTTTTACAAGCAAATATTATGGTCCTAGTATTGAAGAACACATAAAGTGGTGGAAGTCAAAATTTCCCCATCGATGAAGATACACAATAAAATTTAGAGCATAAGATGATTCTACCATATATGGGAAATGACTTAACTTAGGGAATATATTGACCCTTTCTGGAAAGAATATCCACAAGTATTTGTATATAGGTGGACTTATGCCATGAAGGTGGTATTTTCATCGCTATTCCAATGAAATTTCATTATTATTCCAACTAATGGCCTTTTTTCGTCACTATTCCAATAAATAGCCTGCTTTCATCGCTATAGCGACAAAAGGTGCATAACGTCACTAGAGCGGCGATTGTTGGGGCCATTTTCAAAATTTTCCATGAAAAATGTGATTTTAACTTTTTCATGGCAAACTTTCATGGTACTTTTGAGCCATATGTAGTAGTTCACCCTCACCCCCTCCCCCTCCCCCNCAATATATCTGTCGCCTTCCCTTTCCCTCTCCCTTCCCTCTTTCTCCCTCTCTGAAATCTTGTCCCTCCCTATCTATGTATCTATTTCTCTCACTCTCTCAATCTCTTTGTCACTCACTCTCCCTCCCTAACTACTTACCTCGCCCTCTCACTCATCTAAGTTTCTCCCTCCCCCCAGCCCCCCTCTCTCTCTCTCCCACACACACACAACGATTTCATTTTATCTATTGTCCTCTACCCCCTATGTCTTTGCACCCCTTCTTCTCTCTTTCACCACATCTCATTCCCCTCACACCAATTTTCCCTTCCTTGTCCTTCTCTCTTCTAACCCACTTTATTCATCCTCATCCACCTTTCCATCCGCCAAACCTCTCTCATATCTTCCTAAGTTAAATATTTTTATGTGGTTAGCACTTAATAATAGGGTTTTGATTTGGGAAATGTTTAAAAAAAAGTCACCTGAAGAATGTGTATGCTTTATAGGTTTTGTTAGAAGACTACTTATGGTATTGACTAATATTATGAATTATATTGTTTCTTGTTGTGAATTTAGAATTTATTAAATATATAAAATGTAGTAAAATATTTGCATCAAACTTTTTCATTATTTACATATTGCACACTCGTTATTAGTATATAAAATTGAATTTCGTACTAAAAGGAATGTGCTCACATTCTTTAACACATTAACCAGATGTTTGTATGTCACTTCTAATTTTATGTGTCTGCTTTGGATTTAGGTTTGGATTAAACAAACCTATTTTATAAAATATTTTAAACCATAACTAATTTGACATTTTTTGTTTACCCATTATGCATGTATTTGACGACATGTTATAGTATGCTACACACAATAATATTTCAGGAAATTGAAGACATAGATAGAACTGTTTATCTAGATTATAAATCTATAATTTTATTTAAAAAATAATACTTTTTACTATTTTTTCTATTGTACATATGACATAACTCCTTAATAAAAAAACACCTTTTGGGTGTTTTGAACATAAATTTTTCCTTTCTCTACCATTTTAGAAGAAAATTATATGTTGCATTACGAGACACCAACCTCTACACGCTATTAAAATATAACCCTTCAAAATATGCACCAACACATGGTGAACTAATTCCGAGGTTCCTTTAGATAATTATAAAAAAATAAAACATGCTAATTGATTTTTGGAAAAACAATAGTTCACTAGCATTATTTGTTATCTATATGTTTACAAGTTTTGGTATACTTATTCCATCATTTAGGCACCCAAAGGTTGCACCAAGGACATATATCTTATACTTTGTCAAATACATTGTTAATGTTAAAAAAACCATAATTGAGCAAGTTATGAAAAATTTCAATAAAAAAAAGTTATATATTCCAAAAGTTGATTCAATTTCATAAATTTTATTTTTTTTTACGGAAACCAATATCCATTGTGTAGGTGTCTCAAAATAGCGATCAAAGAGGAGGGATATTTATTTTATTAAGCATTTTTATGCATCTAACATGCCAAAAGTAACCATCATTAACTTGCACTCACCCAATAACTAAATAATCAACATATAATGCAATAATAAAAGTATCACATTTATTCAAATATAACCTAAATGATGTGATTGTATTCACAACATTTAAAACTAAAGTTAAAAATATCTGTCTATTATCCCATACCATTATCTCATTCCATGCACAAAGGACATGTTTGAATCCATATAAGGATTTATTCCATTGACACATAATATTTTAATTTCATGCCCAACACATATATTTGAGAATCATATATTTAAAGGGTTCGTCAAAAGAAAGATGATAACGAAATACATATTGCTTTAATCCTCAAAATAAATTATAAATTAATTTGGTTTGGCAATAGGAGATTAATTTGTAAAGTTGTTAGCAAATCTTTATGCTTTATAGGTGCTAGGTTTTTTAATGTTTTCAAGGATAATATTAGTATGATTTATAGGTTAGTGATGTAATCATTAGAGATCAAGTCAATAATATTTATGTTGTATTATATTTGAAGGTATAAACTTTTAAGATGAAATAAATATATGTTGTTATTTAAAATAAATGGTGAATTATAGTTTTGATCGTTATATGAAACGTTAACTTCTAGATTGTTGGTATGTTAAAAAATTAACGAGCTTGAACAACAATGTAATCAAAAGAGACAATTATACAATATTCACAACAATTATTTATCTACTTAAAAAATATAAATAAATTAAACTAAAGAATTAATAAATGAAGAATGATTTTAAACCAAAGAGAATAAAAATAATGTAGATTAATTAAAATGAAAAATAAATAACATATATGTTTATTAAATAATATTTTATTAGCAAGTTTTTTACGTGGTCAAATAGAAAACTTGAAAAGAGGACAAATAATCAATTAGGTTGCAACAAGTGGGATGTTAATAAAATGATATATTTCTATCACTTAACAAGAAACTTGTCTCAAAGCTTAATAAATCTACATTTAATTAATAAAATCAATTAAAGAAAAAAATAATAATATAAAACTAAAATGCCACGTTTATTTTGTGATTTTTTAATAAAAATAATAAAAACCAGTTAAAATTATTCTAGAAATTGGTATTTCAATAATTTTATAATTTCAGCAAACGAGATTGTCCTTCTTAAAGTAAATCTTCAATTTTATAACTATATTGTCCTTCGTAAAGTAAATCTTCAATTTTAAAACTATAGAACTCGCTCAAATTGTTATTTGACCACTCAAAATTATAATTTCAGATTTGGTTTGCCAAAATTTGGGTGGGTTATAGGTGTTTTAGTTAACACTTATACTGCTTCCCTATCTACGTGCTATATGCAGTACGATATATGGATGCAATAGTGCGCTACGAGAAAAAGATTTGGAGGGTTATTTTTGGTAGGTTATAGAAAACTCAAAAATCATGCATCTCTCAACTTAATTGGTTTGTTGTCGCATGTGATCGTTTGGAGCGATGGAAGAGCGAGGGTTTATCGTCTGCAGGTTGACGAAGGAAGTGCCGTCTCCAGTGTTCAGGCAGAATGGCTTCGGTTTTTGCATGTATTCTAGGTACTGGCAATTCCGTCTCCTGTCTTTTATCTGATTTTCTGCTTCGGTTTGGCTTTTATTGCTGGGTATTCTGTCGCTGGTGGACTGTGTTCTTTTTAGTGGGTTTATGGTCTTCGTTCTCCCTGTTCTGTATTGGGTTTTTTTGGTCTTGATTGATAAGCCTTTTTAGGTCCCGGCCTAAACCGGGTTATTTATTTATCAGTCTTTGTTGGTCTCAGTTTTGTCTACCGGGGTTGCTGTCTTTGGCACATCAAACCCTGTTTAGTCTTGAGTTCTTGATGGTTGCTCGATCCTTGTCTTGCCGCTACCAGCGACTGGAATCCCTCCTGATGAAATGAGGACTAGTACCAACCAGTTAAAAAGAAGTGGGAATTGTACATATTTTTGTCAGTATCGGCTCGGTCCTGCAACCCGTTGATTGATTTTTGGCTTGCCACCTTTTAAGCGTTGTCTGGGTTTTGATTCTCTGGATTTGGGGGAGATTGTTTGTCCTTTCATTGACTTTTTTCGGGCTGACAGTGATTGCCAGTAGTTGAGGTATATTCAAGGTCTGATTCCTTCTTCGGGCTGCTCGGGGTCTATCCTGTACTTCTTGTGCTTGAGGATTTTTTGTTGACTTTGTGCATTGTTTGTCGTCTTGTCCGAAGGACAGAAGGTGGTCTTGTGGTTCTAACCCAGGTTCTCTAATAATGATAACCTAACTAGGGTTTGCCGCTTGGGACGAAATGGGTGTCTTAGTAACCCTTCTCTTGTGATTCTTCAGTGTTATTTCTAGCCTGTGTTTCCTTTCGTGCCATTGATGACTGTTGACTTTTTGTCGAAAAACCCAAAACTTTCTGTTGAAGGTTTTTAACCCAGACCCGCGGCTGATGAAAACCTAACCGGGGTTTGGTATCTGAGTTATCTTTTCGGTTCCTGCGATGTTCTACTGTTTGCTTTGTTTTTGTCTTGGAATTTGATTATTATTTGCTGGTATTCCTATCTTCTTATTATTGAGCAGGCATCGATTCTTAAAATCTAAAGGCTACTGTGGGCTATCAAACGGTTTTTAACCCAGACCCGCGGCTGATGAAAACCCTAACCGGGGTATGGTTTCTGGGTTATCTTTTCAGTTCCTGCGATGTTCTACTGTTTGCTTTGTTTTGTCTTGGAATTTGATTATTACCTGCTAGTTTTCGTGTCATTTTATTATTGAACAGGCATCGGTTCTTAAAATCTAAAGGTTACTGTGGGCTATCAAACCTATTGTGTTGTTGTTTGGCCTCTAGCCGAGGAGAGATATTGGGTTGCATGTGTTGTATGAGGTTTATTTTTTGGTCCGTGTCTAATTGTTTTTGCGATTCTTGAAGTCTATCCTTCTGCTCTGATGTTAGCGGCTAACAATGGGTCCCCTGACCCGCTATCTGACCATGTTCACACTCGCTTTCAGCGACGTAGGAAAGCTAAGGCTTATAAAATTTTGGAGGGAAAGTTGTGTTATGTGGTTGGCCGTGATATCTATAAGGGTAGAGTGGAAGCTTTGAGCCGTCGTGCATTAATAGGAAGGTTGGAATATGTGTCTATGGAAAAAAAGGATTGGTTCTCTTGGGCATCTGAGCAATGGAAGCCTTTTTTAACCTATGTTCCAGCCATAAGCTTACTGGTCCGGGGCTGGGTAGTTTTTGTCTTCCTAGAAGAGGCGCACGCTTCTGAGGTATTAAGTTGTCTTTGGAGAGTAGGTAATGGATCTCTGGTTCTAGATCATTGGCATGTGAATTTTGACCCTGCACGGGAAAGAACTCAGAAGAGACATCTGTGGGCTATTCTCCCGGGACTCCCCTTCCCGCTTTGGAATCGATCATTATTGGAAGGTGTTGGTAACACTATAGGTCGTTTTGTTGCATTAGAAGACAATTTCATGAACTCCTATGATAAAAGAAAGGCAAAAATTTTAGTAGAATTGGATATCACAAAAGGCCTTCTAGCAGAGGTTGAGATACTCTGTCAAGACCGACTGTTTGTTCAGCATGTGGATTTTCAGGGAATCCCCTTTAGATGTAGTCTTTGTCAAGAGACGAGACATTTACGACGAGCTTGGCTGTCTTTGAGTAAGGAGACCTTTAAGAGATCTCCCTTGAATTCACCTACTCTGGTAGGAAAGACACCGGTTCAGATTGTCTCCTCCATTGGTAACTGGAAAAATGCTTGCTCCTTATTTGATGATGCATCTGACCGTGATTTAGCTCTGATTGATTCTGTGATCAACAATAGAGGTGTTTCTAAGCCTTAGAGCGCCTCTCCTCCCTCAGTCTATTCTCCTCCTCGATCTTGTATTAATTCTTGGGAGACTGATCCTGTTGACCCTTTGAAGCTTTCATTATTGGATCCCAGCCCCACATCCTCTGTTATTTTCCCTCTTCCAGTCCTGGTTCCTCCTTCTCGGGTTTCTGTATCTCTTCAAATTGAAGCCTCTCCAAGCAATTCCCCCTTGATTTCTTGTCCCCTGGAAGGTGCTGGTCCCCCACCATTGTTCTCTGAGGCTGATTTCCCCCCCTTATCAAACTCGAGGCCCTTGACTTTTGAAATGCCTCCCCTTAGCCCGGCAGACTCCCCTTCCTTCAAAGACCCTTCTTTGCAAAAAACTCTGAGTATTTTCTCGGATAAGACGCCCCTTTCTCCTTCAGTTCTCCCACTAGACTCAATACGATTTGATAATGTCACTATAAGAAGAAAGAAAAAATCTTCTAAGCCCTCTTTTGAATCGATGGATTTAGCCCCGGCTCCTTATACCCCTTTATCCATGAGATTAAAAGCAGCAGCTAGTTCACTCTCCTCTCCTCCTCATCGGGTCCTTAGAGCTTCGACCCCTCAACCTCCTGATTCCTAATGCGTATTCTTTCTTTGAATATCCGTGGTTTGGGGGGTTTTGCCAAGCAAAAAAGCCTCCGTCATTTACTGTCTTCCCTCTCACCTGATGTAGTTCTTCTACAAGAAACTATGACAAGTCCTTACCCAACTTTATTTGCTTTTTCCAAACTCTGCCCGGGTTGGGAGTTTTGTGCCCTTAGCTCTAATGGACTCTCTCGAGGAGTTCTCACTGGTTGGAATCCGAAACTTTTTAAATGTAAAGCTTTTCAAACTGTTGCTGGTATTTTACTGAAAGCTTCTCTCCGGGGTTCTTCTATCAAGCTCTCTATTCTAAACTGCTACGGTCCTTATCTCAATCGTGATTCATTCTAGAATGCTGGAGCTTCGGGTGGTCTTCTTTCTCTGCCTAATCTCATCTTAGCTGGGGATCTGAATCTAACTCTTAATGCCTCAGAAATATGGGGATCCAAATCTCTTTCTGATCCCTTGGGTCCTTTTTTCTCAAAGCTTTTCTTTGATCATAATTTAGTGGATGTTGCTCCTCCCTGTGCTGGCCCTACCTGGAGGAATGGAAGGATAGGGGAAGATGGTATTTCTAAAAGGCTTGATCGTTTTTTGTTATCGAAATAGCTAGTTAGCTCTCTGCCCAAGTATAGAGCCTGGGCACACAGATGTGGGATATCAGATCACTTCCCTATTGTATTGGAATGGATAGACCATCAAAGTCCTTGTGCCTATCCTTTTAAGTTTAATCATTCTTGGTTAGACAATGAAGATTTTGTTCAGATGGTTCATTCTAAATGGCCTCTTATTCAATCGGACCCCACTTTGAATGCCATGAATGATCTCTCTTTTAGACTTTGAACTCTAAAAGAAAAGGTTAAAACTTGGACTAAATCTGAAGCTTTAAAAATGAAAGACAAATCTGCTGCTTTGGAAGAGGAAATAAGCTCTCTTCTCCACTCCTCTCAGTTAGCAATATTAAACCAAGAACAGCAACTGATATTGAGCTCTCTCAAAGAAGCTCTCCAAAAAGTGACTGATCATGAAATTTATTCTGCAAAACTTCAAAGTAGAATTACATGGGCTCTTATGGGGGATGCTAATACTAAGTATTTTCATGCGGTGGCTTCAGCTCGGAAAAATCATAATGCTATTTGGAGTCTTAAAGATGATTTGGGCAATTGGGTTTCTGATGAGCAAAGTCTAAAAGCCCTTGGTATTCAATATTTCAAGACTATGTTTGAAGACAATAAATTGACAAAACTGGAATCCCAGCTGAAGGTAATTCATCTCTTCCCTACTTATATCAGTCTGGAGGATAAAGATTCCTTTTCAAGCCCTGTTACTATCTTGGAAGTGGAAAAGGCTCTTAAACTCTTTAAAAAAGATAAGGCTCCAGGCCCTGATGGTTGGCCTGTTGAGTTCTATTTCTTCTTCTTTGATCTTTTGGGTCCTCTCCTTGTTAATGTGGTGGAATCTACTAGAATCTTGGGCAGAGTGGCTCCAGCTCTCAATTCTACTTTCCTAGCCCTCATCCCGAAGACAGACCTGCCTGTTTCTTTCGCTGACTATCGCCCAATCTCCCTGCGGCAATCTCTACTATAAACTGATTTCCAAAGTTGCAGCTACGAGGCTTAAACCCTTTCTAGATGCTTCCATCTCTCCACAACAATTTGGCTTTCTAAAAAATCGCCAGATCCACAAACCCATTGCTATTACTCAAGAGGTCTTACACACTGTTAACACCAAAAATAAATGTGCTCTCATCCTCAAACTGGATTTATCTAAAGCCTTTGACAGAGTTAATTGGACCTTCATCTGTCTTTTACTTATTCAAATTGGGGTTCCCCTTGTTGGATTAAATTGGATCCTGGGTTGCATCTCTTTAGCTAACTTTGTAGTTCTTATTAATGGTACATCTTCCTCTTTCTTTCATGCCTCTCGGGGTATAAGGCAGGGCTGCCCCTTGTCCCCCCTTTTGTTCATTCTGGTTATAGAATGGATAAGTCTTTTGATTGAGAGTGCAAAACAGAATGGAAAGGTTAAAGGCATCAAAGTTTCTTCTCAGCTCTCACTCACTCATTTACTATTTGTAGATGATGTGATTTTATTTGGACTAGGTTCTTTTGAGGAATGGTTGGCCTTCAAAGTCATTCTAGATATCTTCTGTGAGGCCTCAAGTATGAGTATTAATGTGAACAAATCTTTTTTTTTGCAAAATGGTATGGATGAGGCAATTCTCCAAAGAATTACAGGTATTCTCCCTTACAGGTCTGATGATTTTCGGAAAGGTTTTGGTTATCTGGGCTACTTCCTTAAACCATCTTGTTATTTGGTAAAGGATTGGCTTTGGTTGGTTTCAAAATTTGAAAAGAAAATTTCTCATTGGACAAATAGGCTCCTTTCCATGGGAGGTCGACTTGTCCTTATTTGTTCTATTCTTTCAAGCATGCCATTCTACTGGATGGCATTGGTACCGATTCCATCCTCAATTCTAGACAAGCTTAGAAAAGTGATTTTTTCCTTTCTGTGGGGATTATCTTCTAAGACTAAAAAATTTCATTTGGCGGATTGGCATCTTTTGGCTCGACCCACTTCCCATGGTGGCTGGGGAATTAAACATCTCCCTAACTTTAGTCTTTCCTTGAGAAGGAATTCTTTTTGGCTGGCATTAAACAACAAGGGCATCTAGAATCTTCTTATTACTATCAAATATCTAAAAAATAAGTCTCTACACCTATGGCTCAGGGAAAAGAACTTCATTTATAATAATGCCTCAATTATTTGGAAGGGCTTCATTGCTACTTTATCTTGGATTGGCAAGGGAATCATCTAGAAAGTTGGTAATGGTGAATCCATTTGCCTGGGTGCAGACCCGATCGTTGGTATGGGATCCTCTTTTACCCTGCCTAGATATTTGCGAGATTATTTAGAGGATTTTGGCATTTGTTCCTTAGCTCATGCTCGCAATCAAACTCCTAATGCCACAGGTTACTGGTTCTCTGCAGAAGAACTTGATCTTATTGGTGAATGGAAAAATATCTGGGATAATTATATAAGAGGTCTGGAATATGGCCGTATTTGGATCTCTGATCAAAATGATACTTTATTTTGGTCCCATAATAATTATACAGGGCCATTATCTGCTGCTGAAGGTTATATCTGTGTAATCTGTGATAGCTGTTCAGAGATATGTGACAAAGTTCTAAAAATTTTGTGGACTTTGATTATCCCTCTGAAATTAAAATGCTTTATCTGGTTATTGATATATAGAAAGATCTTAACCTGGGAGAAATTGCAGAATAGAGGCATCAATGGACCCAGTTGATGTGTTCTCTGTGAAGGTAACCTGGAAGATATTCAACATCTTTTTTTCTACTGTCCTTTTTCTGCTCGTATTTAATCTCATTTTGAGGTTAAATACAACTGCTCTTTTCCAATATTTAGCTCTTTCCATTCCTATTTGGACCAATGGTTCTCTTCTACTGCGCGATCTGCTCCATTCAGCTTCTTGCCACTGTTTATTTTTTGGGGAATCTAGCTCCTCCGAAATCACTGCTTATTTGAAAACAAGAAACCATCCTTCTCTACTTTGATTTCTAGAATTGAAGGCTTGGTAAATTCTTACCCTGTGCCTTTGAAAATTCTTAAAGCCCGCAACATTGGCCCTGAACCGTTAAAATGTTTTCCATGTGGTTTTTTCGATGGAGCTGCTGCGGAGAATATAGGAGGCTCAGGTTATGTGATTTTTATCAATGATTCTCACTTATTTAGTTTTTCAATGGGTTGTGGGAGAAGTTCAAATACAAGAGCAGAGTTATTGGCTTTGTGGGCAATTCTTAGAGTCAGTTTATTGATGGGTATTCCTATGCAGCAAATTTATGGGGATTCCATGGTTATAATCTCTTGGCTTAACAGAATTTCTGCACTTGATGTTCCATCTCTGATGCATTGGTGTTGTGACATAAGACTTATGCTTCAAAAGGCCCCATCGGTGATCTTTAAACACACATAGCGTGAGCATAACACACTGGCAGATGCACTCTCTAAACAAGGCCTGAATTTGGGTCTAGGATTTGTTTCTTTTTCAGAAACTATGGATGGTTTGATTGTGAATCATGGCAATCTTAATCTCTTTTAGAGTAGCTGATTATCTCTTTTATTCAGCTTGGTATTAGCATTTGATTGATTATCACTTTTTGTTCTAAGTGAGTCCTTCCTGCCAGCATGTATTGCTCTGATTTGTATGTTTGAAGTTCATCTTCGATATTACTCAGTACTTTCTGACCTGATTTATCAGGGATGATGAGAAAATTCTGCTACGATCATACTTTTTCTTTTGGTTTTATTGTTATGTATTGTCATTTATACTTGCATGTGATGGATCTGGGATTTGGCAGTCATCATGCTGATATGTAAATGATGTCTTTTGATTCACATGAATAACAAAGACTGGTATTTTTTCCTCTGAAAAAAATAGTGCTACTAGTCAAACACAATTATTTTTATGAGTAGTTTATAATTATTCTAGTCAAGAGTAATTAGATGCTTTATTTTTAGTTAAATCTACAATTAATATGTAGTTCATTTTAAGTTTTGTTTATATATATAAGGTTGCATGAAGCTCAGCGGGTTTACTCAATTGACTAAGAGTTGTTTATGCTAGTAGAAGGTTTCGTGCAGCCGACTTCTGATACTATCCTAAAATAAATAAATAAACACGTGAGGAGTTTCCATCATTCAAAAAGAATGAAAGGTTGGATGCATCTTCCTCTATCTTTTAATTTCAGAAAAATAATAAATTTTTCAAAATTATTTAAAAAATAATTATTATATATAATATAAAAATCATACTCCTCCTACTAGTAATATTTAAAATTTTAAATATATTAAAATTGTACATATTAAATGTAGATATTCAAAAGCTTAAATATTTTAAATGTTATGAAGGTATACATTTTGAAAAAAATGAATGCCAACATAAAATTCATCTTTTAATATTTATAAATTAAATAATAAACATAAAAAATACCATGTGAAATGACAATGAAATCTTTGAAAAGATAGAAAACATAATTAAAAACTAGATATAAAAATGCAAAAACCCATTACATTAAAAAAATTTCAGATCATACATACCCTTTTCAATTTAACGGTTATATGAAACAATGTATGAACTAAATTATACATGCTATTACAAATTTTTCCTCCCAATGGAAAACAATTTTTTTGGAATATCTATTTCTAAGTAAACACATTTTCTCTTAAAAAAAAATTTGAATAATTAAAATTGGAAGTCAAATTTCTTGATATTTCTTATGTTCCAAACACAACTCATAAGTTCTTTGAGTTTATCTTATATTTTTTTAATTAAACATCCTCAATATCTTTATATTGTTATATAGTGTTCCCTTATGAAAGATACATCTATTTCACATTTTTTAAATTTCTTTTAAAAAAAAATCCTTACAAAAAAAAGCTAAATTCTTTTACCCATTCCTTAATATTACACTAACCAACTAAAGAGTGTTCAAGGTTCTCCAAATCCCACTTAAAGTGGACCAAGAGTAACTTGCAGGACTCCATCCAAACACTCTTGAAAAATGAAAATGAAAGAAGAGATGGTCCACTGATTTTGAATCAGTTGTGCATACAGGAAAAAAACTCCGAGCAACAAACCCATGCGGTTTAAGTTTTCCCCAAACCAATATTTTGTTGTGAAATAACAACCAACTGAAACATTTCACCTTTAAGGGCATAGAACCTTTTCACAACCATTTATGCCATCACCTGGGAGATGGTAGACCTCTTTGATCCACTAAAACCTCATAAGAAAGATTTGATCCGATCAAGCTACTTTTATATTTGGTTCCCAAACTAAGGCCTCTTCACTGACTTCATGGAAAATTCCCGTTTGAGAAAGAGAATTGATGCAGAAATTCCATTCTTCTCCATACTTGACCTGTAAATTTAACTCATACGAAGTACATCCAATAACCTTCAGAAACATCCGAAGCATTCCTAATCTGGGCAACAACCATATTGATTCATGTGTGGAGCTCTACAATAAGATTCCTTGATAACAATCCACTACCACGAACCCCTGCTATTGGATAAATACCAATAAAAATTTGGAACCCTCTCCCAACTTTCCAACTTAAATGATCTTCTATAAATGGCATATATTTGATAAAACTCTTGAAAAGGAAATATGAGTTTGTAAAATTCAAACATCTTGCTTTGAACCAACTTACCAACAACCATTGTCTAATGTATTTACTTTTAATTACCTTATTCCATAATCCTGGCACAAAGAAATATCTCTACATACTCTTTGCACAAAGAGACAAATTAAAAAGTCTACAATATTTTAAACCCTAGCTTCCATTAAAATTGGGAAAATTTTTCTTGTCCCAAGCCAAAAAATGGAATTCGGAGCTTCCAAACCACCAGCCCAAAAAAAATATAGATCTTTCTCCTTAACTAGGTGATGACAGAAGATGAGAGAATATATAAACAATACAAAAAAACTGGAATGCTTTGCAATACAACGTTGAAAAAAAACAGTCGACCCCTAATAGAAATACACCTATACACCCAAAATCTTATTCAACTTATTCAACAGTCAAATCCAAACATTCGAAACATAAGAGTTGGGATCTAAGAAATAACCGAGATACTTGAATCCATTATTCAACTAAGACCACGAGAAATGGAAGACAAACATAATTTGATTTCAAGTTATCTAGTCCTCACCTGAAGATATAAAATTATACTTTTGAACACTAACCATCATACCTAACGCCACATGGAATAGATCAAATAGTTACTTGTAATGCAACCATTCAAACTTCTTATCACCACCAAAAGATAGAATTTGATTCATGAAAAGAAGATGAGCGATGCAAAGAGAGGGAGATAGCTTTAAACCTATGATCTTCTTATCCAATCTACTTTCACCAATTAATATGCTTAAGCCATCAATAACTAACTGAAATAGTAGCAGCAAAAAAAAACATCTACGACAAAGGCCTCTTGAGCAATTGAAAAATGCCGAAAGGGAGCCATTAACCAGTGTAGCAATCTTCGCCGAAGAGATGCACCCCATAATCCAACTCATAAACTCATAAGGAAGTCATTGAATGAGTATAAGTTCGAGTAAATATTAATGAACCCTATCAAAATCCTTCACCGAATCAACTTTTATAACAAAGGACTTGAACGTTTTCTTCTTAATAGTATGCAAACACTCTTGAGCAATCCCAAGAGCCTCGGTAATCTGATAATTAGGTAAAAATCCAAATTGTTCCTCTGAAATGCATTTGCTCATGACATCTTTGATTCTGTGTGCAATGATTTTTGTAATAAGATTATACAACATATTAAGAAGAGAAATAGGCAAAAAATCATAGAGAGTTATGGCATGTCCTTCTTAGGGATGAGAACTAAGAAAGTGGAAATCAGGGAAGCTAGAAGTTTCCTCAAACTACTAGATTCATTAACAACCAAAGTGATTTCTTGACCCAACATATAAAAAAAATGTAAATAGAATTACGCCAGCTAACCATCTGGATTGTGCCTCTTATCCCTAGAAAAATTTGACAAAATAATGTTTAATTCCTCCTTGGAAACTTGAGAACCCACCTTCAAACCTTCTTCATCAGAGAGAAATTTGGGAAAGTTCCTCAAAATATTTACCTGCTAACCGATATTTAGTCTCTTCTCCTGTCTATATATCCCTTGAAAATAACTGATTGCTTCTTCCTTAATAGAAACCTAATCACTGAACATGATCCCATCTTCATTCTTTTTTTACCCAATTGAGTTCGAAATTATCCTCTGGTTTGCAAACCTATGGAAGAATCTTGTGTTGTTGTCCCCCACCGCCATCCAAACAACACGACTTTTTAATCTCCACGTTTGTTCAATTTGTAAAAGGATTCTTTCTCTTTTGACATGAATACTAACCAACCTATCTTTACAAAGGGAAGAGAAATAATTAGCTTCCATCTTATCATATAGAAGATCAATTTCCGCTTCAATAACCTCGAGTTCCTCCAGAGTCTCTTTTTTCCTTCTCTTTTCCCATTTTTTAACCTCAACACTAAGTTTAGAAATATTTTTTAAGAAACCCATCATAGAAGGGAGGCTTGACAAAGAAGAATATTACTGCCACTTTTTTCTTACCACAGAGTAGAAAGGTGCATCTTCAAGCCAAACTCTATTGAACTTGAAAGGGTAATCCATATGACTCTTCTCTTTGTCCAATTCTAGAATGAATGCCCTATGATTTGAACAACCAGTGGACACATCCCAAATTCTAAAATACCCTAGAGAGTGACAAAGGGACTCTATCATGAAAAATATATCAATCCCTTAGGAAATCCCAACATTTACCAAGTGGCCTTTATTCCAAGTTGGACTTAAGATCTCAGGTTCAATATCAATCAAACCAACTTGCTCAAAATAAGAATTAAAAAAACCATGAAGCAGGCCATTTAATCTTTCGGTACCCAAAAACACTAAATCGGCTAAAGTGAGATTAAGATCCCCACAGAAAATGAGGCCACAATGATCAAACAAGTCCACATCTATGATTTTCTCCAAAAAAAAATGTTTATGATTCAAACACATCATAAATTTAAAGATGGGCGTTGGAGATGGTTAAAACACATTTGTTGAGCTTCTTGCTCTTTCAGGCTTTTTTTGGTTCACCGAAAAAAGAGGGCTTCTTTAGCTTCAAGTATTTTGAGATTCAAAGATTGTAATAAGATGGGTAAATGGATTGAACTCTTTGCAATATTTGCATTTTTATTGCTCATAATTCAGAAGGATCAAGAATCTTAAAAGGAGTTTTTATGCTATTTCTTTCAAGCACATTTATAGAGTATTCAACTAAGAAGCTGACTATCTTTTTAAGATTTTGATAGGTGATATGACTGATTTTCTCCATTAGTTAGAGTTTGTGGATGGAGTTATGATAGTTGATGGGTGCTATGCCTACATCTAATTTTTTTAGTGGAATAATTGTCAAGCAGTTCTTTCTTTTTTGTATTTAGAGGTTAAGAGATTTATACTTATAGGTTGTAATTAGATCCTTGTGTTTTGATGAGTATGGTGGGATGTTGGGGAGTCTTATGTTATTTTTTGTAGATTATTGAAAATTTATTTTAGTTTTTTTCTTTTGAGTTGTATGAAGATGGGCATATGTAGACTGGTTATTATGTAATCTTGATTCTCAAGGGATAACAAATTACATGATTTTTTTCTTCTGAAAAAGAAGAAGAAGAAAGAGATTACCATTTTCTTTCATATGATCAAAAGAAAGTGATTACCTTTTTTATATTATATATACTCTGTAAAAATCATTTTTGAATTCCAATTTTGACACTATTAATCTAAAGGCTTCAAGATAACTACTCTATGTACTACAACACAATATAAAATTCCTCACAATCATTATAGGAAATAATGCACATCATTACTTGTTTGCATACATTTATCATTTTCATTGGAGTTTTCTTTTACTTGATTGTTATCTTTATATATAGTTATTTATGTGATTTTGGCTTAAATGAAGATTGTATGTTCGAGTAACAAAATATAGTAGTTGAAAGTTTAAATGTATATACAAATTTGAAGTAGCCTATTCTCTGCATATAATTATTGTAAATAATTACAAGCATATTAATACAATGGAATTCATTTCTAAGAATATTGAATACACAACTAAAGCCATAGGAAATTGCAGTATAGCCATGTGTTTCATAGGACCCACAGAGGATGGATCTAGTTATAAAGTTACTAAAATCAATGTTTTGAAATTATTGAAGCAGCCAAGATATAAAATGTGTATCATATTGTTATGGTTTATGAATATGATGGAATGACAAATATTGATAAAATGGAACTCAAGACTTCATTGAAAATTTATTTTCTATGGAATTAAAGAATCTTTAGATTAGGTTCTTAGACTATAATAGGCTACAAGATATAGTAGGATCATTGTCGAACTCCATTTTTATAGGGAACAATTTCTAAAATCCAACCATGATCCCATTAGAGACGAACATAATAATACAAGCCACATAAGAGTGCATGATTAATAGAATAAGTATATGGGAAGACAATTAAGCAATTTCACACAATGTGAGAAGTTGCAAAGTTTCATTTTATGGTCAAAGGTTCTATTATACCATATATCCAGAACATATAGGACCATAGACTGGTCATTATCATGATGTTTTTTCCCACCATTCAGTCATTTTATGACAAATAAGGGATTGTCACATTTTTGTGCATGTGTCGAGGATTTCAAATATTCTCAACACTATGTACTAATTAGGGATATGATTGAGTTAATAGTTTTGTGTGCCATGACAATGGAGAAAATTGTATTTCCTTAAAATTAGGTGCATGTATACATTTTTTGGGACTAGGGAAACATAAGCAAAATTCAGTTAGAATTCCGTCAGAGGATGGAAAAGAGTTAGGTCGCAAGAAGTAAAAAGAGTTGTGACAGAAGTAGAGAAGGAATAACATAAGAAGGAAACGAAGAAAAAACATCAAAAGAGTTGCGACAAAAGAAACCATGGAAGGACGGAAGGAATACAAGGTAGAAGAAGTAGTAAGGAATGAGGATGTGATGGAGGAGGAATAGGAGTAGAAAAAGAAGAAAGAGCTAGGAAAGACGCAATCGAAGAGGAAGTTGTGACAGGAGAAGAATACATTTCACGACATAAGAGAGTCTACGATGGAAGAGGAACAATCACATAAGGAAAGGAGCAAACAAGGAAGGATGTGACATAGTTAACCATGTTAAAAAATGAGCAGTGGCACAACTTCTAGAAAGGAAGAGTTCAAAAATATTGTGGGTACAAGGCTAGCTAGAGTCAGAGGAAGCCGCACGTATGAAAGGATATTTGTAAGTATGGTCATTAGCTCCTAATGACATGTTTTGGTAGAATAGGAAAGACATCATGTTGGATAACTGTATGAAGTCGGTTGAAAGAGAAATGTAAGATTCTATAAAAGGAGGAACCCAAGATGTATGCCGGTTACACACTCTCTGGTGAATTTTAGCCTCAGTGGTATTTGGTCATATACAATTGCTGGTCATTTTGCGACTATACGATTGCATTGTATGTTAGTTTTTTGAGTGATAGAGAGGATTCAAGAACCTGGAGCTGAGTGTGTATGAGTGTAGAATAGATTGAGTCGATCCAGGATGTGTGTGGATTGTTAGTAGAGTGAGGTAGAGACATAGTAGTGAACAGATGATCAGATATCATGAGAGGAGGAAGAAGCCTTTATAGATAAGAAAGAAAGATCTAGAACAAAGTATGTATCTTAGTGCGTAGACCAAAGGTTCCACATATTTCTCCTGCCATATGAAGAGTGCCTTTGTATTTTTTCCCATATAGGTTTCCACATTAGATACTGTGTCAAATGTGTCAATGATGAATGTTATTTATTTGCATATATATTTTAGTGTGAATATGTGTTTTTGTATTTTCTTATGAATGAGTTTATATGTATTTGTTGTACTATTATTATTGAATGTGCCCATATATGTCATACATGTCACATCATCATACATGTCATGTAATTTCCTTCATCATTATTGAACTCTTTTGACATCAATGGAAGTCATACTCAACATTCTGCCCCTTTGGAATTGATGGCAACAACTCTTCAATTTTCTCCCCCTTTGACATTAATGGCAAAGATCTCCTTTTGAAATCCCCCCCTGTCAACTTGTCTCCCCTTGTCATAATGCCTTTTTTATTTATTCTTTTTTTCTATATCTATTGTATGGGTATTACTCTGAAATTTTGTCTAAGATGCTCAAATGCATATTTGGGTAGTGTCTTAGTGAAGATATCTGCTACATGTTTCCTTATATCAACATATTCTAGTTTCGCCACCTTTTGTGATACTTGATCCCACAAAAATTTATATTTTATAGGGTTGTGCTTTGTCTTGAATTGCATAATAAGGTTTTATGATATGTTTATGGAACTGGTATTGTCACAACTTATCACTATTGTATGCTCATACTTTACAAGTAATTCTTCCAATGTTTGTTTCATCCAAATGACTTGAGTGCAATATGATGCAGCATCAATGTATTCAATTTCTGTTTTAGATAGTGTAATGGAGGATTGTTTCTTGCTTAGCAATGATACCAAACAGTCTCCCAAGTAGAATGTTTCTCCATTGGTACTCTTTCAGTCATCATCACTTCTTTCTCAATCTACATTAGTGGATGATTTTAAAGTGAAGTATTGACCTCTTGGGTTCCATAAACTGTACTCTATAGTACCTTTCAAACATGTGAGAATTCATTTCACTGTTGTCACATGTGTTTCTTTGGGAGATGATTGGAATCTAGCAACCAATCCTACATCTTTCATAACATTTATTCTTGTAGTTGTCACATATAACATGCTTATTATCATAGATCTATACATGGTATGATCTATTTCCAATGACTCATCATCCTTACTTCGCTTACAACCAGTGACTATAGTTGTACTAACATGATTAGAATATTTCAACTTAAACTTCTTAAGCATGTCTTTAATGTATTTTGTTTGAGTGATGAATGTACCTTACACACTAGTATTTCTTTGTTTCTTATCACTTTACCATCTTCATTGAATTTGTTTTTGAAAACCCATTTTTTCCCTACAATATTCTTGCTTTTAGGTCTTGGGAAAAGTTCCCAAGTTTTATTCTTCTCAATTTAATCCAACTCTTCATTCATGGCCTTGATCCAATGATCATCTTTGCTAGCTTCTTCAAAGTTCTTAGGTTCCACCACTGATAGTAAGGATTTTTCATTAAACAATAGTTTCCTTCTTGTACTGACACTTTGTGTGAGTATATGATCCCTTCTAATGCTAATTTTAGGGTTCCCTTCTAGCTCATGCGAGATTTTAAAAAAGACATTCTTTTTCAGTTCCACCACTTTCATTATATTCTTCTTCATCATCTCCATCAATGTATTTTTTTTACATCTTCATCTTTATTTTCATAATAATGGATGTCATTCTCATCTACAACACTATCATATTTGGAAACTTTGTTGATGCCTAGAATATTTCTTTCCTCTGAATCTTTGTAATATAAATTTCTTCTCCATGTTTTTCCATGAGGTACCATATTCACGATTCTTCTATTTCTTTTCATTTTCAAACCTTGATCTTTTATCTTGATTCTGTAATCAACGGCCTTGTGACCAAACTAGTGAAAACAATGACAATATCCATATAATTCTCTTTTATATTTTGGGAATATTTGACCTTTCTTCCTCACAACTTCCTTCTTCTTCTATCCCTTCCCTTTTTCCTCAACCTCTATTGTAGCCTTCTTTTCTATAGGGATTATTAGCTTGCATTCTATATCCATATGTCCAAAATTATTACAAGAGTAGCAATGACCAATAAATATCTACTTATACTTTCTTGTCATTGGTATTCTAGGAATCATATTAGTTATATCTTAATTATGAAAGGAGGTAGCAAATTTCTGATTATTCTTCCTCCCAATTAGATCCATAATTCCAGCAACATAATTCTTCTTGTTATATATCTAACTAGATTTGTCACTTGATGGTATTTTGCCACTTATGATGTCATGCGGAATCTTCGAGTTGGTATCAACCATTGAATTAATAGATTCTTCA
The DNA here is from genome assembly GCA_001517045.1 of Pseudotsuga menziesii. Lineage (NCBI taxonomy): Eukaryota > Viridiplantae > Streptophyta > Pinopsida > Pinales > Pinaceae > Pseudotsuga > Pseudotsuga menziesii. The sequence goes on from LPNX010568544.1 coordinate 408,832, forward strand.
TCGTCCTTCTTTTTAAGATGAATAATTTATGCCTCAAGTCATTCAGAGTCTTGTGTTTAAGTGCTTTCTATGAAATTCTTGTTAATGGTCTGTTGATCTTTTATCCTCTTTACTTCTCCCTTGAAGCTATCAACCTCTTGTTTTATGCTCTCGGCTTCTTTCATGGTAACCATCGCTTGTTGTCTTGAATTGTGCAACTCTTATTGGAGGGTCTTGACTTCTTCTTTTGATTTATGATCTTCTTTGTATTTTGACAATTATTCTTTCAAAGATTTGTTCCTTCTTCTACATTTTTCAATTTCCTGAAGAAAACTTATGAATTTAGCCTCTAGGTCCACCTCTCCTTCTACATTTGATTCATCATATGAAGTTTGAGCTTTTATTTCCATGAATATAATTTCTTCATTTTCACATATCTCTTCATCTTCATTGACTTCCACGGAACATACATTTTTATTCTTTATTAAATTTCTTCTTGTATGTAGTTTTAATCTTTTCATATTTCTTATGAATGCAAGGTCCTTCATCATCACTATATGCTTGTTTTGGGTAAGGAAAATTTGTGGAAAAATGTCCAATTTTTCCATAGTTAAATAAATTTGGTGCTAGACTTTTTTAGTACTTGCGAGTACCTTTCTCAAGTTTCTTGATGAAAAGAGATTCTTCATCATCCAAGTTCTATGATTGGTTATTGGGTAAATATTTGTTTGACTATTTTGTAGTTTTAAATGTTTCCTCTTTTCTTGATGGTCCATTCTATTCTAATCTCATCTCATAGGCAGTGAATATCCCATGTAGCTCATCCACCATCAAATTTTCAAGATCATATCCATCTTCTACAGTAGATACTTTTGGGTTCTATCTTATCGTTAGGGTTCTTAGTACTTTTTCAACTACCTCTTTTTTTTTTTTCTCCTCCTAGATCTTTAATAACATTGACAATTTCATCTACCCTTAGAATATATTCTGCAATATTTTCTTCTTCATTCAGTTTTATACTTTTGAACTGCCCTTGGTATGTTTTAAGTTTGGATTTTTTTACTTTGGAAACTATTGAGCTAATTATATTATTATAAATAGCCTACATAAAATCTCAACCTATCAAGGTAAAGTGTGAGGCACCAACACCATATGTGCAGGATTGGTTTGTAGTCAATCTAATTCTACCCAAACTTACTTCAACTGACTAATAAAAATTCCAAAACTGTAGTAACTAATCTAATTTGAACTGGCATAAAACTATTTTTAACCACACACTTGCAAGAAAAATAGTCATGTTGCCTCATTTATGCATATAAAATAACTATTACATAATCCTCAATTTCTCAATGTAACAAATATAATCACATAATTGAAAGAAACCAGTTTCTCAAGTTTTCCATTTCTTTATTCAATGTTTCAAACAACTCCAATTAATACTCTTTCCAATCTCAATAACCAAGGTATAGCTTTTAAAACAATGCATTTGAAAACATCCTTCAATCTCATGTTTATAATTCTCATGCTCAATTTCCTTATTTCATCATTGTCATATTTCCTAAAAATGAAAAAGACTAATAATTATCTTAAAAATAGACTTAAAAGCATTATTTCATAAATGAAACAATGTGATCATAAAACTTAAATTGAAATTGTTGTATCTCAAATATAGCCTAACATATCAATTCCCAAATGTATCCTAATAAAACAAATTCTTTCAAATACTCAAAATATGCAACCCATATTTTAAACTTGCTTAACCATAAAATGTTGGAATGATATTTCTAAAATAAACCACTATATTTTGTTTAAATTCTCAATCAATCCATCACAGAAAACTATTTCAATTAACCAATAATGAAATGTCAATCATAATTGAAAACTATAAGTAAAGTATCAAAGCTAAACCAATGGTTTTTAAACTCAAAAAGCAAATCAAAAGCTCGTATTGAGATAGGGGGGCCCTCCCATCATCAATAGTGATAAGCAATAAAGACCATTAGATGAAATGAAACCAGTATAAGATCATATTCTAAATGTATTAGCTTGTGAGAAATAATTATGCCATCCGCATATTTCTGCATAAAATATTTTGTCTATGAGATCCTACTTTCACCTACTATTCCCTATCCCCCCCTCTATATCTTTCTACAAAGCAACTATTTCCAGAATTTACTAATTATATCCACTATCGAACTACAAAGTAACTGACTATCATAATGATGATTTTGAGGCCATACCCTCATGACACAAAGTGCATGAGAATAAGGTACTAGTTCTTGACATGCGCCAAGCATTAACAACTATAGTTATGAAGCATCTTTGAACCAATCTCTAACTGATCATTCATGTTGTCTCAAAAATGACTAAGGATCAATATAAATGTCCACGTCCATCTTGGCCCTTGTTCTTCACCACATGTATGCTCAAATTTCTTCAGGGCAACAGGATGTCTAAGAACCAGTCATAGTGTAACTCGAAACTGCATAGTGTAACCAGATTTGATCCATGTGGCATGGAATTATATGTAGGAGTCAAAACTTAACTAGAACGTATGCAAGATTCATTCAAACCCTTTAAATTTATTAGACTCTCTTAGAGAAGTCGGCCCTAGTTAGTAATTGTCAAGTTATAAACTATTATAAATAGAGAGTGAGCCTCTCTATTTTAGACACACACTCACCCAACTATATCGCATAGGTGAGAGAAGAGGAGCTCACACAAGTGAGAGAGACAACAACTATTGGAGATAATCTTTCTGTCTTTGGGTTTTACTGCTTCCATTGGTACTCATTCTATCTCTGAGGAAGTTGCAGGGTTTCCCCAACATATAGGACCATAGATTGGTCATTGTCATGAATTTTTTTCCCAGCATTCATTCATTTTATGGGAAACAAGGGATTGTTAAGGTGTTGTGCATGCCTCGAGGATTTTAAATCTTCTTAACTCTATGTACTAATTAGGGATATGATTAAGTTAGTAGTTGTGTGTTCCTTGACCATTGAAAAATATGTATTTCTTTAAAATTAGTTACATGTAGACATGCACAAGTAATCATATCTAGTGCCAAATCTTGTCTCAATGGCCAACATAGGTCAACAAGTTTTTGCTCATCATAATTGACATGTGAATTTAGTTTAACTATCAATGCGTATGTGTTTTTTATAACTTAAATGATTTAGTCAAGCCTTTCAACATAGGTTAAAATAGACTTACATGTAATCATTCCAAAAAATTCCTTAATTGTCACACTCTTCCTTACCGCCATTACTCAATATTATATTCTACCTCAATTACCTAGTTGTCTCCACGTTTACAATCATCTAGATTCACTTGTACACTTGCACTTATATTTTCAGAACACAGTCACAACCAATTCTAATCTTTTGAAAACCCCCCCTCCCACTCATTGAATCAAAGACTACTTTCCTCAATTGAATCAAGGCCTATTCTACATTCATCTTTCATCATGACACTGCCACTTAACTATTGAACTTAGTACAACATTAACACACAAACATGTGACACAATGCCTCACATAGATGCCCATAAACACCTAAATTTAGATGTCCTCACTTTCACCCAACACCTCCCACTCATTTCAATTGATACTTAAACATCAATGTAACAATGTACTCGAAATGTGTGAAATAATTTTAATACCCGTACTACACCAGTACATATGGATCAAAATTCGATGAAATATTGTGACGGTTGAGATAAAATCAATTTTATTATCGAAAAATACATTAAAAGTGTGATTAAAAAAAAACTTCATGATCTCTAACATTCATCAATCTTTCGATGTGTTCTAAATTGTGTTGATATTGTGACACACATTAATCATAATTAGAAACATCATGCTATTGGTGCTAGAGTTTCTTGTTTCTTGTTTCTTTCCTAACAATTTTAGTAGGTGGAAAAACAAAGCGAAATCACAATGCAATCTATGTAAATATTATTTCACCACTCATTAATTCCCTTGGATGGGGGAAGCCAGTAAAATATTGTTTACATAATAGGATTTCGAACAACAACCAGTGATATTCACTAGCCATTTACCTCCATAATGCAAGTAAATCATTGTCGATATATCTAACCTTACACCTCTGCAAGGGGACAAGTAATAAAAAGGGAATATTTACACATGTGATAAGGAAAATAGTCTCTAGACACAATATCACAATTGGAATGGCCTACCCTTTGGATATAGGGATAAGGAAGCTTATATAACATCACATTAACCTTGTCCATATCCAAATGAAGATGCCATCACTTGATATTATGTCTCACCCTCCTAATGGGATTTTGTGAAGGTCTATGCATAATCCAAATACTTGGGATACTTAAAATTACAAGATTGTAGAAGAATTATCCTATCCCCCTTGCATCATGCTCACTTTAGAGTTTCTTTAGATATATCCATTGTAGTAAAAGATAGTTTTAAATGTTATTGGTGGCATTTAATCATCAAAATATCATTTGATAAAATTTGACTTGGACCACTCCAATCCTATACTTTCCCGTCACGTCTTTTTTCATATGTAGGTATGTTTGCATGGCACTAACATATTCAAACATGTGGTAAATGGAAATGATTGAACTTGTGTTATGTCCTTGATATGTTGACGGACCTAGTATTTGTTGAGATAGTTCCTTATTCAATAATTTTTAAAGCATTTGATGTCCATTCCTTTAAATCGCATGGTATTAATCTATCCTTCCTAGTCAAGATTGGGGAAACATCCATGTCAATTGAAGTTCAAGTAATTGATTCAGTATTATACTGAAATTTATTTTTGTGATATAGTTGGACATATTCCATGATGTATATCACGTATTCCATGTTTTGAGCAATTAGATTCTCTCATGTTCACTTTTAACAAAATAGAATGGATATATAAACCATATATTGTTGTGTATATAATATCTCCAATTATCCCTCATTTTTTAAATTTCAATTATGGATGTCTAGTATATGTAGGGAACAAGTTGCAACACACAACATCCTCTATATGCACACAAATTTGTAGTTGTGACTTCATTGATAAGATTTTGTTCAAAATCAAATGTTATGGAAAATATTTGCAGAGATAATTCTTATATCACCCTTAATACATGTTCATGGTATCCATTAATGCCATAATGCACCTCATTCAGACCTTGTTGACATGCAATTGGATTCAATTCGACATTGTTTGACTTGTTCATACTATATGGATTTCATGGGATTGAGAAGGAACTCGAGAAAAATAGTTTTCATCCTCAAGAGTTACACCTAGAGCCTCTCAATATATAATTCTCTCTATCATACATGCAGTCACTCTCTTGTTGGACTTCATCACCATTCATTGAGAGTGATTGGGAGGTGCAATTACTATACATGATATGAGAGGAGGCCATTACAATCTTAGAGTAGTGTTTTTTTTTAACATCAAATCTTTACATTTTTTTAATTACTAAAATACACTTATTAAAATGTCTTTTAGCCACCACCACCTAATGCTAAATAGTATGTTTCTCAAATATAGTGCATCTTATGCAAATTTATTTCATATTGAATATAAAACATCAAACCATTAGGCCTATGAGCCCCACATCAAATTAATCATGTGTTTTTTCATTTTGTAGTATGACCTTTGACAATAGCCCGAAAACTAAAAACCATGACATAGTATTTAGTAAACATCCTCCATTCTTCAAAATTTGAATGCTCACCATATTGAACTCATATGATAAATATTTTGTATCCATGGACTATGTCCTTCTTTAGCACCCCAGACATGGTTAATGAGTCGTAGAATAAATTTTGTGGAATAATGCTCTCTATTTCAACCTTAGGCCATCGCTTGAACCCAAAAATCCATCCTTCATATTCCAAATCTAAATATTACCAAAATTTCCCAACCATAGGATAATCATAACCTTTGCAAAGTTTTCATTGTATTTAGAGACCCCATACATTGTTCATGAGCCTTCGTGGTAAATTTTATGGCTCATTATTTTTTAATCAAAACTTATTTTTAAATTAAATTAAATTATAAATTATAAATTAAACAACACACTCTCTCTCTCTCACTTACCTCACATACCTCCTGCATGTGAACAATGTCAATATTGTTACTCCTCTACCCATGAACCAAACTCGAAACATTGGTATTCCTACTCATATAACCATGAAGAAACCCTATAACAATGACATTATTGATCCTCTACCCACAAATCAAGCCCCACAAATCAAGTCAGTTGGCATTCCTACTCATCCAAAGGTAGTACAGCAACTTGTAGTTTGATCCGGAGGTCACAAAGGAAGAGATTGTAGCCGACGATAGAGGCTAAGTAGAGGGATTTATTACAACCAACTAACTGAGAGGAAGGAGTATCTGAGCAAAAAAGGAGCAATTTCCTCCAAAATTGTTAAGTAAAAACCATTTTTGAGCTCATTTGTTCTTGTGAATCTTTTTTGGTTTTCATTTTGTGTGCATTGGGTATCTCTATACGCTCACGAATTCACTGCAAACCAAAATTATTTAAATTTATAAATATAAATTATTTCTCGAGAATCAAAATCATTGTTGTAATTTGAGAGCTTGATTTATTTCTTGAAGTGTGTCCCTATACCATATCTTGATGAATAGTCAAAATAAAACCCTAGTAATCTTAATATTGAGAATTAAATACCTATTGAAGAAACATATATTGAATATAGGAAAGGAAATTGAAAAAAATAAGTACCATCTATAGTAGCTTGAGGCTGAACTAGACAAACCATTTGAGGATGAATCAAAATCAAAATATTTATGTTCTTCTAATGGCATTGGCCTTGTTTTACTTTTTTTCATAGATACAAAGAAAAGTGTTCCAGAGGAATTTCCCATGAGTATTTTGAGGATACAGAAAATAAATGGGAATAATTCTATTACGCTTATCGTATTTTCTATTAACCCCAATTCTACATTGCCACATTCTCTCTTCTTCTAATGGCATTGATCCTACTATAATAACATTCATATACAAGGATATATCGAGCCACAAGGCTCTCATGAGAGTTTTGAGTCAAATTAAAATAATTTTAATTCCAATGATACTTATAAAAATATCTATTATTAAACTAATGTTGAAACTATAGAAATAATAGATCGATGATATGAGAAATGGTGCTAAGAAGAAGCATACACAGGAAAAATAGAGAGAAGAAAAGAGACTAAATCACAGGAATGAAGAGATGAATATTCATGTGTATCCTTCAATTTAATAATGATGAATAATATTGTACATAAATAGTACATCCCTCATAGAAAAATCAAGTTGTATGTATACAACTCATAAAGCTCAAAAAGGATGACTTACCAAAATATAGCAAACCCCCATAGGTGGCTAAAACACTTCCCAAATCTTTCAAAGGACCTCATGAATTAGAAAAATCATGAGTGAGTTTTCAAGGTAGATGGAAAAACATGCTAATCCTGGAAAATGGAGAAAAAGTCATGAAGGATGGGCTGGCAACAAAGGAACCCAGTTTCCTAGTTAACTAGCTTTACCTTATCCACATAAAAGAAGGATAAAGAATAATAAAGCAGAATCTGTTGTAAAGCATTGTTTACTAATTCTAGATGATGATAAAGTGGTCAAGATAAATACAGAATTAGAAATAAATAATTCCTGGTGTATAGATTCCATGTGTTGACTTTAAGGTGCAAGTGGATGCCAACTAATTAAGCTAGTGGGTGAATAATTAATCAAATAATGATTAATTATTTATATTAAGTTATGAGTGGGTTTAATATACTACAAAACCCCCTATAGTTCTGACCTTGTGATTGTATGTCAAAAATATAAATGCATATGGATGCAATAGGGCCCAGCAACAAGGCTATGATCACCTTTTAACAATTATGTCCTAAAAAGTGAGGAGAGAGGCAAAACCACATGGGGAAAATCTTCCCTCAAGAAAGGAAAAGACACACAATTTGAACTAATATGTCTTTAACATATCTTTAAATTCACTTGAATGAGCTGAATGAGCTGCTTCTGGATGGAATACTTGTTGAAGAAATCATGAACTCCATGATCATGCACAAGAGTGTAGAACCTGCAAGAAAGAAGAGGAGAGAATCCTTGTATCTCATCAACTATGTAAGTAGGAGAATTATATGAAGGCTTATTTCTGCTGTAAAACTATAATCTGCAAACACAATCTGAAATGGAAACGAGATCTGTGCATACTCCTTTCTAAAGAGTACATAAATTAAGACAATTTATTTCACACTCAATTCCCTGAATAGCTGCAAAATTGTGATGTGAATCACATGTCAATATTCTAATATTATGTAGCACCTATCCAAATATGATATTAGGCTAATAAAACTTTGATATATCAGAAATATTAGAATATGGAACAACAAATACAAAGGATTCAATTGCTCCTTGAGGATATAGAGCTAGACTAGGAAAACTATGAGCATCTGGGGAAAAATATGACTGATGGATGAACACAATATATGCACCATAAGTGTTTAGAACAGATACAAAAATGTTTAATATCATTCCAAATATGAATAATTTCATGGATAACCAACCACTAAAATATAGGAAAGACTTCAAACCATGTAAGATAAGTAATACTGCATAAGAGATCAATGAGGAATCAATTAGTGTACTTGGGTTTTATATAGTATTAGGATTATTCAGAGGTATGGTAGATGGTATGGATGGTGTTATTATATGTGTCATGACATGCATATAATCCTACAAACAATCTTCTAAATCATATATATAATATTGTGAGGAAGAGCTGCTCAAAGACAAGTCAATATCTAATGAAAAATCACAATTTTTGGGAGATGAATCTAGTAGACTGAGAGGAGGATTATCAAAGAAAGGATATGATATTTATTATTTTTATATATCAGGGAATAAATCTATAATATATATATGAGAAAATTATAGAACTCTGGAACTCAAAGAATAATTTATATCACCTTGGAACTGTGCACTATGACATTGTTCCGAGGAATTATCAGGCTTTTCTAGTTCATCTGGAACTTCGATCTTGTGCTTCTCAAGAAGCTGAGACATGATGTCCATATTTTTCTTGAATCACTAACTCTCTAAATGAAAACCCTTTCTACAATAATAACACTTGGATGTGATCCCTTTCTTCTTACCCTTCTTTCCTAAATCTTCATCAGTAGGCTTCGAACTATCATCTTCAATTTCTGACTTTGGCTTCCTCACAATTTTCTTCTCTTTTGATTTGAAATTCTTGTTTCCTTGAAACATAAGAGCATGATCCTTTCCCTTATGAGATATAATTACAACCATATGGATGAATTTGTCTTGCTCCTTTGTTAGTGAATCAAGAAAATAATTTAAACAAGGAATTTTCCACTTAGGAACAACAAGCCTAGTAGCATGAAAAGTAGACACAAAAACTAAGTAATTAGGACCCAATTTACAAATATTGGAAAGGATTAATTCATCATATTATTTCTCAATCCCACATTTCTTGAGCATTAGAACAAGTGACTTGAACTTGGTGAAGAAACCCTTAAGAGAATCAAAATTGCTTGGACTCAGTGAGAATAACTCAATCTCCAATTGATTTGCTGTTAGCTAATCTTGAGCTCTAAAGAGAGACTCCAATTGAGTCCATACTTTGTTTGAAGTGGTCAAAACATCTAGATGAAAGAGTAGATCAGGATAAATATAGAGGAAAATCAATTCATAGGCTTCATCCAACCTATTATGCCACTTGGCTTTCTCAATCACAACATTGCGATCATTCTCCAAAGCTAGAGTAACTATGTATAATCCTCTACTGTGCAATAGAATTCCAATTTTTGATTTCCATTCATGGTATTTGAAAGGAGTAAAAATTATTGATGAAGGAAAGTCCATATTTCTGAATTGATGTGCTCAAGAAGAAACTCTCTACGACCTGCAAAACAAACTAGAGAAAATATTGTAAGCTAGGCAAGCTCTTCTTCATAGAGGGATAGGAGACTAGATGCGCTCCTCAACTCTATAGAACTTGATGAACTTTGTTGCTATGATTCCATGTAGAAATAATATGATACCATGTATAAGATTGCAAGGTTTTGATCCTTGTATCTCTGATGCCATGTAGAAATAATAGATCAATGCTATGATAAATGATGCTAAGAAGAAGCATAGGAAATAGATATTACTACTAAGAATTCTCACAAACATACACAACATAAAAAGAGAGAAAGAAAGAGACTGAACCACATGAATGAAGAGATGAATATTGGTGTGTATACTCCCATTTAATAATGATGAATAATAGTGTACATAAATAGTACATCCCTCATAGGAAAATTGAGTTGTATGGATACAACTCATAAAGCTCAAAAATGATAACTTACCAAAATATAGCAAACCCCCATAGGTGGCTAAAGACTTCCCAAATATTTCAAGGACCTCGGGAAGTAGAAAAATCGTGAGCGAATTTTCAAGGGAGATGGAAAAAAATGCTAATCCTAGAAAATGGAGAAAAATTCATGAAGGATGGGTTGGAAACAAAGGAACCAAGTTTCCCAGTTAACTAGCTTTACCTTATCCACTAAAAAGGAAGGATAAAGCAGAATAAAGAAGAATCGGTTGTAAAACATTGTTTACTAATTCTGGATGGTCATGAAGTTGTCGAGGTTAACCCAAAATCAGAAATCAAGCATTCCTGGGGTATAGATGGCATGTGTTGACTTTAATGTGTAAGTGGATGCCAACTAATGAAGCTAGTGGATAAATAATTAATAAAATAATGATTAATTATGTTATCCTAAGTTATGAGTGGGTTTAATATATTTCAATAGAAACACCATAGTCACCTTGCCTCGAATGATACTTGTTCTACTAGAATCCAATAAAAAAATTGTGAAAGAAATAAAATATAAAAATAAAAATAAAATAAATTATTTTACTATGAAAGAACTATGTTACTTCTTCTTAATAGTTATCTTTCTTAATAATGATGAAGAAACAAGATATTCAATGATACGATAGAAATTTCCCTTTACTTCAATAAATCATAAAACCACTATGCTAGACACTATGCAACAATCCTTTTATGAAAGGATAACCTCTTGTTGATTTTCATATTCAATTGGAAAATTAAATAATACCATTGGCCTATACAATGATGAATGGGTCATGTAACACTTAATGCATAATAATTTCCTACTGAGACTTATTTATTAATAACTAATTATATATCCAAATTACAATAAATGACCACCATACCTTTACAATTATCAACTCTATTGGACCCTTTAATCAAGCTCCTTACATAACTAGGGAGGATCCCACTAGCTAGGCATTGGCTTGTTGTGAAAAGATAATACCTAGGGAGGATCCCACTAGTTAGGTGGTGTCTTGTTATGAAATATACTCACTGAGTTGAATTATGTCTCCATGGCATACGAAAATTAAATCCAATCAGACTTTTCTTATTTGAAAATACTTGTGTCTCTAATACTATTACGTATGCATGTTTTCATGAGTTAACATTACGAAATAACTTGATGTATGTGCACCTTAGTTTCATAACATTAGACCATAGTATTGTAGACTTAAAAGCATGAGAGAATTAATCTAAAATCATGTCCTAGATATAATTTTGTTTAACATTTTTTAATTTTTTAATTTTGTTTAAAAATTGTACTTTCATTTTCAAGTATAAAGGAAAGTACAATCCAAAGGTGCTATTAGTATAGTCCTAAAAAATCTTCTATAGAAAATATTGAATTTGTTTAAATTTCAATTAGGAAAAAACTCCTCCCTAAACACTTATGAACCATTGTAAGTCCTCTCCACCTTTAGCAATTAATACCATAAATAATGGGTTATGATTAAGTCCTAGAACCACAACATAAACATTTTAAACTAGATATTTATCTTAAAAAATGTGGATGCGATCAAGAATTTTTGTTCACAAAGGATGGTTATTAATGCGTTGACTATATTCATGAAAAAAATACAAGGTAATTATGCCATAAATGGATATCTATGGCTTATTGGCCATGAACGTGATCTAAAACCAAGACACATGCCCTTTACAGGTTATGTTTGACCTCCAAGTGGGATATGGGTTACCGTTATAAATTCTTGCATGTTAGGGATTGGTTTAAAGGAATTGCCCATGGTTAATGGAAGAAAAGTAAGGACATTTAACCCCATATTTTCCTTTAAGGATCAAGGGGATACATAATGACATAAACCACATAACATGTCCTCTTTAATTCGCTAAAACCTATGAATGATTTTTCGATGCCCATATGTTTCTAGTTCAGTGGTCCTATGTTGCAATTGCGAAGAAAGAAAAAGTCGTTATGGTAAGCTTTGACACATCAATGCACCCTGCATAACCAACTCAATTAGATGCTTGTCTTCATTTAAGTTAATTGAAGCAATCATTATGTGATTAGGCTTTACATATCTATTCCATAATGTACTTTGTCCATTCCTCTTCCCAATGGCTTCCTAAGCCCAAGTATTTAGCAATAATCGAATAAGAGTTAGAAAGACCCATCCAATTGGGTATTGTAATGTGATTTAAAGTAGAAAAAACAAATTGCACCAAGTACTCAATGATATAGGGAGATAGTGTATAATTCCCCTCCCCTCCAATAAAAGGATTAATACCAATGAAAACGTGAGTACCATTTCCAACCTTCCAAGATAATCCTCTATTGATATATGTAGGAGAAAGGCTTGAAAAACCCATTCCATAAGTTTGACACACTATGAATCGATTTATCAGAGTTCTTGATCCAACTAGAAACAAAATTATTTCTTAGATATTTTGCATGAATTACATCAGTCCATAAACTTGTCCCCAAAAAACCTCTCCCCATGATTTTAATTTTCAGGGAAGGACTAAAAAATAACATATTATTAATATCCCAACCAGCCATGGACTTCATCATTGAAATTTTTCTGAGTTAACCAGATGAATTTTATTCCCCAAAGCATAACCGACCCAAAGGAAATCAAACTTTTGTCTTATCAAATTAAAAATAGACTTGGGAACCTTTTCCATAGAAATGAAATACAACAGGATCCCAACCAAAACAAATCTTACTAAGTTGAACCTACGCCCTAGAGAGAGTTATCTGAAATACCAATTCCCAATTCTTTTTTTGAAACTTCTTAACTAATCACATCTAATCACTGGCCCTGTAACTATTAGGCTTCGACTAATATCCAAGATATTTGAACCCATAATTAATAGAATCAACCTTATAAGTGAAAATAGAGGAAATCTAAATAAATATATTATCATTAATACAACTTATGAGGAATATAGTTTTATTAGAACCCACCTCCATACTAGATGCAACTCAGAACAAATTAATAATCTCAGATGAATTAGATTATTCCTCCAAGGTACACCTTCCAAACAATACCACATCATCAAAAAAATATGTGTGATATACAATGCATAAAAAAATTTAGTTCCCTTCAACATTCCCTCATTTTTTACAACCATAACCAATCTGCTAAGTGCTTAAATGACCAATAGAAAAAGTAGAGGAGAGAGCATGCAACCATGGCTGAGTCCCCTTGATCAATTCAAATTCTTTGTCAGAGAACCATCAATACAAATGAGAAAATAGGTTGATGAGAAACATTCCATAATCCAATTGATAATATCCCAAGGAAGAGCAATATGAAGCAATACTAACCTTAAGAACACACAACTCATCTTGTCATTAATATTTTACTAAGTCTATATTTAGTATCATGGTATCCAACTTCTTAGAGTTAGTAGCATGTTTAAAAAATCCTGAGTGACTCCAATAGCGTCAAGAATTTTCTTGTTTTCCAGAAAACCAAATTTCTCTTTCATCATCACCTTGTCCACTTTTGGCCTAAGCTTGTTGGAGATAATTTTCGAGATGATATTACATAAAATTTGCATAGTTAAATATATCTATAGTTTAAAAAACTCATAGCCCTATCACAGCTAGGAAAAAAGGCAATAAAAGTAGAATTTAACACTCATGATACATATCCCTTAATTCTTAGTTGTTTAACCACCTTTAACATATTTAAACCCGCAAGATAATAAAAAAAAACAATGAAAATTTCAACAAGCCATCCATCAGGTCCAAGAGACTTCTCCTTGGAAAAATGTTTCAAAATACCTTCTATTTCCTCAATGGTAATGACACTACCAATTTGTAAACCGTTTTCTTCAGTGGAAAAAGTTAGGTAATTAATAAGCACTTTTAGATAAGAAGATATGGAAGATCCTCTAGGACCTTTAAAAAGATTAGAAAAATGATCCACAACAACCTTTTACAGATCTTTCTGAGAGTTGAACCAATTCCTATTAATATTATGAGAGTTGAGCTAATGCCATTAATATCCTTTAGATCCCATTTACAATTAAATTTTTTTCTATAAAGGGCATAGCCATGAAACAAATTGATAGTATTATCACTTTAAGAGATGAAAATTCCCAAACTTTTCAGTTGCAAAGCCATCTCTTCTTGCTTTAGATTTTTTTCATTTTTGTTCTCCAATTCTAATAACAAATGCCTTTCCTCCTTGGATAAATTTTCAAACATATTTAGATTGTATACCTGATCGAGAAGTGCCTCTATATCAATCATCTCCTCATAGCATGTCTTCTTCTTTTACTTTTTTTATAATGCTACCATACTTTTTAAGCACTTAAGGTTTCCAACCAGAATTTTCATGGAATCCATCTTTTTGTGGTCACCTAAAGAGGTCCATTTTCCCCTAAACATAGAACAAAATTATTCATCCTAAACACATATGATTGTACTCAAATGGATAATTATGCACAAATATACTCCCATCATTTTGGATACAAATGGCAGAGTGATAAAAAAAAATGGAAGAATTAATAACTTGTAAGGAACCTTCTACAATAAACAATGAAAATTCATGATATAACTAAAATAACATAGCAGCGAAGATATTTTAATGATTGCAAGACACTTCAAAGGGGAAACCTACTTTGAGCAAGATCAATACAAAATAACTCATGGATTCCTTCATTGGCCTCAACAAGTACTTATATACTAAGTATAATCTAAATAACTATTATTTCCCATGAATGTGGGATGATAAAACATACTCATAGGACGAATTACAAATCATATGAGTCCAACAAAAATATACTAAAGAAATAAAGAGGATGGTTGAAATGGGTTCTTACAACCCGTCCCTCTTAGAAAATCTTTTTCCTCAAATATTTATATATGGAAATTGTTTTTGAATCTGAAGGATTGGTTCCCATGTAGCATCCTTTGGTTGGATGTCATTCCATTGAATCGGGACCTCTTTGATGAACTGAGAGTGAAGAAGACATGTTCTCTTATTGAGGATGGCCTCTGACTCCAAAATGATGGATCCTTCATTATTAAGTTCTGGTAAAATAGTTTGTGTCATGATGTTGAGGCCAATCAATTTTTTAATACAAGAGACATGAAATACTGGGCTGATGCTAGAATAAGGAGGAAGTTCCAATTTATAAGAAATAAACCAAATCTTGTGAAGAACCTTATCTGGACCAAATAAATGTAAGGACAACTTCTAATTCCCTTTGAGTTTCAAGGAGGATTGCTTGTAAGGTTGTAGATGAATAAAAACCATATCATTGACTTGAAAAGTGTGCTCAGAACGGGTCTAATCAGCCTTTTGCTTCATGTGGTTTCTTGTCATGTGAATATTGTCCTACAGATTGGGAAGAATTGGATCTTGGTTTCAAACAATCATGTCAAATTCCTGAACTCATGAACTTATAATAGTGTATGAAAGGAGCACTGGAGGTGCCTGACCATAAACTGCTTCATATGGAGTCATTTTAGATGAAGTATGGTAGGAAGTATTGTACCACCATTCAACGAGAGGGATCCACTTTGCCCACTGATGTTTTTGGTCAGAGGTGAAGCAATGAAGATAAGTTTCCAAAAATTTGTTCATGACTTCAGTTTGACCATATGTTTGTGGGTGATATCCTGAAATCATATTCAATTTGGTGCTAGTGAGGTGAAATAGTTCTTGCAAAAATGACTTATGAAATTTGTGTCGCGGTCTAAGACAATGGAAGAAGGGATTCCATGAAGACAGAATATTTGGTCCATGAAAATTTGTGTGACTAAGGAGGTAGTATATGGGTGTCTGAGAGAAAAAAATGACCATATTTGAAGAGCCTATCAACCACAACATAGATTATTGTGTTCCTCCATATTTAGGGAGCCCTTCAATGAAGTCCATCAAAATATATGTCAAAATCCTTATAGGGATTGGAAAGGGTTTGAGCAATTCGGGAAGGAGTTTTGTTTCAACCTTGTGGTGTTGGAAGGTATCACATTCGATCACAATCTATTTAATTTATTGTTTCATTCCGTTCCAAAATAAGTTACGTTGTGCCCGCTCATACGTTTTAAGGAACCTAGAGTGTCGTGTGGATGGACAAGCATGGAGTTCATAGAAGACATCATGTTAAATATCTCTGCTCTGGGTAAGCACCAAATCACCCTTGTATCTCACAAAAGAACCTTTGCAATAGTAATGTGATACAGTATAGGGGTTATTGGCCAACTATTGGATGATTTCAGATAATGAAGGGTCATTAACATAACCTTGTTGAACAAATTGTAACAAATTTGGAATAGGCATAGAAATAGATGAAAGAGAAACATGGTCATCAAATGTGCAGGAGAGAGAATATGCCACAAGATTGTCTTGACCCTTCTTGTAAGTGATCGCATAGTCATAACCCATGAGTTTTCTAACCCATTTTTGTTGTGCTGGGGATGATACCCGTTGTTTGAGGAATTATTTCAAACTCTGGTGACTAGTCTTGATGCATAAATGATTCCCTAAGAGGTATGTCTGCCACTTATGTAATGCATGAAAAATAGCCAGTATTTTTTCTCATATATAGAGGTAGAAAAAATCTTACTAGAAAGGGATTTGTTGGTGAACGCAATGGGATGTTCATCTTGAAGGAGAACAACAGCAAGTCCATTGTCGCAAGCATCACTCTCAATAGTGAAGGACTTGGAAAAATTGGGCATAGCTAGAATAGGTGTGGTACACAAATCTTGTTTCAGTTTTTCAAATGCACACTTGACAGCATGTGTCCAAGTAAAATCATCCTTTTTCAGTAGAGTTGTTAATGGAGCTGTAATCTTCCCATAATCCTTAACAAACTTGTGGTAGTATCTAGTCAGTCCAAAAAACCCATGAAGGATCTTGAGTGTCTGAGGATGCGGATAATTTTTCATGGCATCTATTTTGGTAGGACCTATGAGAACCCCTTATGTTGAAACAGTATGCCCGAGATAGTCTACTTTCTTCTTCCCAAAAAACACATTTAGACTGTTTGGAATGGAGATGATGATCACAGAAAAATTGTAGTATAATTTCCATATGTTAGATATGCTCAACCCATGTTTTAATATAGATGAGGATATCATCAAAGAATACCATAATGAAGTTCCATAAGTATGGACGAAATGTTTTATTCATTAATTCTAGGAACATGGAAGGAGCATTCATGAGGAGAAATTGCATGACAAAAAACTCATAGTGGCTATAATGTGTACGAATTTTTTTTTTAGGGATATCATCCTCATAAATCTAAATTTGGTGATACCCCCAGAATGAACATCCAACTTTGAGAAAAAATGATCACCATGATGCTGATCTAGAAGCTCATCAACAACAGGAATTGGAAACTTATCCTTTATTGTGTTGTGATTAAGTGCTTGAAAGTCAATGTAGAGGTTCCATGACCCATATATTTTTTGGACAAGAAGAACTAGTCAAGAGAAGGAACTCGTACTAGGGATAATAATACCTTGCTTCAGTAAGTCCCGAACAAGAATCTCAATCTATGTCTTGTTCTGAAATAGGTAGTGATAGGGACTAATGTTGGGAGGGATGATTCAAGGAAGGAGCGAAATAACATGATCATATGGTATTGAAGATGACAATCCCACGCACTCAGAAAACACATGCATATCGATCTAAAATTTGTTGTGGATCTAAGGGAGTAGTTAAGACAATTGAAGGTTGCATATAAATGAATTGGATTTGAGCAATGACACCATCTAAATTCTTCCTAAGTAGATTTTCCATGTGATTTGAAGTCATGATGCTAAGAGAACCTCATTGTAATCCCCTCAATGTTTTTTTTTCCCATTGACTGAAAACTTAATCCAAATTTCAACAAAATCCCATAAAATGGGTCGAACTGTGCATAACCATTGATTGTCCAAAACAATACCACATCTTCACAAGTTATAATATCCAATAGAGATTCACGCTTTACGAAGCTTCCATTTTAAAGGTAAGGTGCCCCTAGTAGCACTCATGACTTCAAATCTAGAGCAAGGATGGAAAAAACAATCATCTTGTTTGGTGATCCTAGGGTCAATGAAGTTACGAGTGCTACAAGAATCAATGGCTATTGTAAGAAGGAGATTTTTGAATAAACCCTTTACCCGCATGGTCTTTGAGGCGGTGACTCCAGCTAATGCATGGAGATATATCTCTGGATAGTCTTCCTAAGAAGAAGGGTCATTAGTAAATTGTTGAGTGTCATCCTCATCATCTACTGGATCTTGAGCATCATAAAAAAATTTAGGTGCAGGAAACGAATCCACATCCAAGAGATAAATCTTTTGCTTAGCACATAAATGTCTGCAAGTGAATTTATCATCACAATTATAACAAAGCCCTTTTTTCTCTATGTTCCCGCATCTCGGATTTAGACAAATGCTTGATAGGAGTGGTTCTAGGAGCTGGAGGGAATGGAGATTTTAGGGAACCATATTTCTAAATAGAAAAAAAGTTGATTTGGAGCATTGTTGAGCCATGATCTTGTCCTCTGTCGACTTATCCAACCTACAACTTCCATCAATTTGTTGGGATAGAACATTTTAACCTCAGATCAGATTGCATCCTTGAGACCATTGATAAAAACAACTCATGTAGAATACATCAGACAATCATTTTATGTGATTGGGAAGTTTCTCAAATTCTATCTGATACTCCCTAACAATTCTAGTTTAGCAAAGTTTGGTGAGTGATTTTGTGAAGTCATCAGAAGCACTAGGGACAAATTGTTGCAAAAGGAGTTGGAAAATACATTGTCCAATGTAGCTCTTAATGAACCTTGATGTACCAACACAACCATTGAAGGGATTCATGTTCCAAATAAAAGGATGCAAGTTGGACTTTATTGACATCAAAAGTGTTATGCAAACTGAAATATTTTTATTCCTTGTAAATCCATCCAGTTAGATCATCACCATTGAAGCAAGGAAAATCAAGTTTTATCCCACAAAAAATTGCTAGAAGAAGAGAACCTAGTGTATGCACAAGACTCATGTTTTAGTCGGTTTATCATGGTTGAATGCTGAAGATGGAGGCTAAGAAAATTTTCATCCAGATCTTGGAGTTTGGTCTTGAGGGCGGAAATTTCTTCTTCCATTTGTTTATTTTCTCCTACATGGATGAAAATCATGACCAATTGGTGGGGGGGGGTGATGGGTAGAAAAAAAAAACAGAAAGGTTTTTAGAAAAGAAAAAATTGGAGTTGGGAAAAACTCGGGTGGGTAATTGGGGTTTGACTAGGTTTTGGACACTTTCTCAAGGAGAGGGAAGCAAAAAATGGCAATTCCAGAAGCGGGATGAAAGAATGGGAAAAAATTTCAGAAAGTTAAAAGGAAGAAGAAATGGGAAATAAACATTGTGGAAAAATTTGAAGGCGATTGGGTCAAAATCGAAAAAGTTATGAAAAATATTAGAGGAAATTTCAACTCAAAATGGGACTCCTAAAAAAAATTAATAAAATAATAGTTAAAATAATAAAATAATATTTATTAATTTTGGAGGATGAAAAGAAAAAAACTACTTTTTTGTTTGTATTTTTGACATATCTCCCCATGTTTTTACTCAAATTTCTATCGGGAGAGCTCATTGGATGTAGAATTAAATTCTGCATCCAATGAGTACCTAGTCAACATACTTTTGATGAGCCCCGCTCCCCCAAAAACAATAAATTACTGAAAAAATGTGATGATATCATCATCATGTTTTTGCAGGTATTTCTTGTTTTTGGCATAGTGGGTCCAGTCAAAGTATGTCGAGTGGGTACTCGTTAGATGCAGAATTTAATTATGCATCCAACGAGTTCTCCCGATCAAAATTTGAGTAAAAATTCAGGGAGATATGTCGAAAATACAAACAATAAAGTTGTTTTTTTTTATGATACCTATCCCCAAATTTATATTAAAAAAGTGTTTAAGACCTATATAGTATTTCAAATATCAATCAATTTCATTGGCTAACACATTATGACATGGAATTTGAATTAGAGTTAAAAGGCCCATTTTGAGTCTAATATTCCTCTAATGACCCTAAAAATAGACAAATGTGGAATTTTGGGCTTCAGAAAGTGGAATTTAGGATAGGGTCCAAAAGGAAGGAAATATGAAAAATTGAATTATGGAACTTCGAGTGAATTTTCAATAGAAACAAAGCTAAAAAAGTATGATATGGAAAAAAATAGAAATTTATACTTTTTTTTATCGATTCGGTGGAATTGATCTGTGGTGGCTGTAGAAATATGCATGTTATCAACAAGAAATAGATATGGACCCCAGGTATGTTTATCTCCATAAATGTTCAGGGGATTCACTCGACCACTAATGCATTCTAACAACTTGCATATTGGGGAAATACCCCTCACTCGATGGTTGAGGTAAAACTAATAATTACGTTGCGACAAACGATAGATCTCTGTTTAACTCATGGGTTGGAACTAATCAATCAGGTAGGGGTCATTTCCCTTTTTGCTTGGAAGGTCCTCTTAATGGAAATCTACTTCGGGTTCCTTTGGTATTCCTCACAAATGAGTTTTAAGGCTATCCCTAAATACTTCCCACAACTAAGAGGATACGGTTTATTCCCTAATTTGAATGAACGATACATATGAAAATAAGAATCGCTACTGCAATAATCATGACGGTAGGAAGCACTGCAAAAGAAAAATAATTGGCAGAAATTCTAGCTAGCAAGACTAAGAAAGTGATCTGATACTAGATGTGAGGAACCTCCTATAATAAATAATGAAAATAGACAATAGAACTGAAATAAAAGAGCAGAAAAGATATTTTATTGATCACATACCACCTCGAGGGGGAAACCTCCTTTGAGTAAGATCAATACAAAATATCTCATGGATGCCTTCATTGGCCTCAACACGTACTTATATACTAAGTATGATCTAAACAACTATTATTCCCCATGAATGTGCTATAATACAACATACTAATGGGACGACTTACAAAGCATATATGTCCAAGAAAAATATACTAACAAAGTAAAGAGGGGGGTTGACACGGGTTCTTAACATAACCCATGATCTAAATCTATTCAAAGAAGTAACAAGAAAATAAACAATAAAAAATATGTCTAATATCTTACTAATTCCATTGATGCCACTCCTACCATTCCTCCATTTGGGAGTTAATTTAGCAGACACGCCATCCATTAACTAGATCTTTGAATGACTTGAAGAAAATAGTCGGGCAAAGGATCCAATGTAGGAATTTCACCACAAATTTCTGAAATAGACACCATGAAATTTAGATCCACAACCAAGATAATATTAGGGTCCCTAAACATAAAACATGCCTCAGATTCATTCGAGAATAGTTTTCGATATTTATAAGGACCATAACAATTTCAAATAAAAAAATTTTCTTTTCAAACCCCTTGAATTTCCCTTCTAGGAGTATACCTATATAGGTTCAAAATAGTTTAAGATCAACTACTATAGGGTTCTATATGGCTATACATCCACATGAAAGGACACTTGATTTTAGGGCACACATTTCCCACCCTAGAAGGATTAAAAAAAACCTTTTATTGCATAAGAACCCAAACACATCATTTCTTGTATTAAAAGAACAATAGGTTTAACTAATTCAAATTTTTTCCTTAGGGATTTGACCTTGAATATACCCCAAACCACCATTATATTGTAGTATAATACTAACATTAATCAGTGCCCTTACCTGGGAAATGGTGCTCTAAGGTCCCGGGAATTATCTTCCATAATACTAGAATGTTGGACACTGATGCATCCGACGACCTCTTTGAAAAGGGAATATAATACCCTTTAGAATACTCCATGTTAACACCACAAGGTTTGAAAATTAGACTTCCAACCATTTTTATTGTTATTCTTGATGGCCACATTTGATGATGAATGGAGGCTATGGGGGGGGATATGGTTTCTTTCATAGTTTATTGGAGAACATAGTAAGAGGGGTTTTTATTTCCATGTCTCTAAAAGAGGATGAGCTCGCATAGGTCTCTACCAACTTCTAGTTATGACCATCATTCTTCTTGAATAAATTGGAAACCCTAGAGTGGCTATTAAAAGGGAAATCATCCTTATTGCCAAAGAAACATGAATTTATTGATGTATTCCCCCCAAAACTTGAATATCAGAGGAGGAATTGAGATGAGGCTCTGTAGGGAAAAAATCAATTGAACCATCCTTTTTGCTCAACTCCAATAGAAGAGCCTCCTTACCAGAACTAACATTTAAGGAATCTAAAGGGAATTGTTGATTATTAAAAGATTCATGACCCTCATTCATATATATATATATATATATTTTTATCAAAATCCCCTTCCATAGAAGTTATAGAATATAATTCCATTGATGAGATACCATCGGAAAAAGAAGGATATTTACACTGTAGCTTACCTTTTTTGGAGTTCAAAGCTAGTGCTTCTGAAGAGGTAATGTGACCAACTGAGATAAATAATCTCCATAAAAAACAGGGACAAAATCCTTTTTAGAAGAAACAAATCCCTCCTTGGAATCAATATCTCGATCACCAAAAATAAGCCCCAAACATTTGTCTCAAAGATGTCTCAAGTTACGTAAAATGGCATCAAAAGTGTATTTTGAGGTAGTGAAACTTATGAATAAAAAAAAAATCACCCAAATGATCTCGACCTCCACCGACATAGATAAAGAGACATCAAATTCCACCATCACGGAATTCATTCTCTTATCACTGAATTCATTCTCGCATCCATCACATGGAGCATTATTTTGGTCCAAAGCAATGAATTTTCCCAAATTGTTAGCCAAACCCACAAAAATGTTCTTCAACCAAAGTCAAATGAGGAATCCCAAAATAAACATCCGTATGTGATGTTTTGCAACATTCTCTCGCAAGGGATCGAAGGTAGTATTCCACCTATTGAGAATCGAGAGACCCTTTTCCAATAACCCATAAACAATCCAAGATTTTCTAAACATCGTCTTCTAACAATAAAAAGAAGATCCAACCATTGGGTAAGATAATTACTTTGGAAGCGTAATTTATAATGGGCCTCCAATTTGTAAAGACCCACTCCAATAGTTCTACTCTGTTAAGTTTTTAGAGACCCTATGCCAATAAACTATATACTGTCCGAGATTTTTTTAACAACGTCTTACTCTAAGAATAAATATTTTTTTAACCATTTGGTAAGATACTTACTTTGGAATCATAATTTATAATGGGCCTCTGATTTGTAGAGACCCACTCCAATAGCTCTACTTTGTTAAGTTTTATGCACTCAACACACCCAACCAACGCCCAGATCACATAATTCTATACTCTGTCCATGTTAACATTGTTTCCAAGCACATAGTTTCCTTTACTTGTTTTAACTTTGAAATCCTAATGCCTCCGATGAGTTCTAGCATTTCGACCTATTAATTTATGCACATTTTTCCAGCCACCAAGAATGTACTAAAAACTACACCATCCTTGTCCTTAACCTTATTCCGTATAATTATTAATATAAATTTATGTTAAAAACAATGTATTATATATCTTTCATAGAAATGTAAATTAAAAACAATTTATTATATATCTTTGATAGAAACTTAAATTAAAAACAACTTATTATATTTTTTTGTTTTATTATAAAGATATATACTAGGTATTTTTTAATTTAAAAATAAAATAAAATATTTATCCTGCTATAAGGATGGAAAATTTGTAAAAGCTATAGTGGATTTCCACAAAAGTAGTATCACCATCAAATCCTGACCCTATGTATTGATGAAGGCATGCAAATCTTGTGCCTAGCAGAAGGGAATGGAGACGTAATGTTTTAAAGAATCCCGGGGTGAATAAATATAGTGGTTGAATGTATATGCGAGGTCAATATAAAAACCTATTTTTATGTGTTTAGGCATGCAAAGTTGAGTGTAATTGAGATGGATATCAAAACTTACTTTTCTATATTTTTTCCAAGTTGTATCAAACTATATGTTTTTTTAAGTGTTTTTAGATAGTCGTGGGTATAAGAGATAGAGATAGTGATTGAATGTCTTATTTTCATGCACATAATTGTAGTAGTTAAATGTTTTGGTAAAGTTAACTCATCCTCCATACAAACTAGTTGATCAAAACCCAACTCAATGTTTTTCTCTAGGTTATTCAAATGAAAATTATATATTTACCATGTGTTTTAAGATTGGCATGGTATACGTAAAGGTAGTGGTTGAACTTTTTTCATCCTTACTACATAGATATATTTACCTACTATTAAGATATCCATGGGGACACGTAGGGTAGTGGTTGAATATGTCATGAACGGACATAAAGATAATGGTTGAATGTGTAGGTATGGTCAAATGTCACGAACATAGAGATAGTGGTTGAATGTGTAGGTGTTGTCGACATCAAAGCCTCTCCCATGTGTTCTCCTCAAGTACTTCTCTCAATTAATATATTTACTTGACAACTAAATTTAATCTTGGTTGTTGCAAATGTAATGGTCACATGTGTGGGCAAGGTCATCATGAAATTAATATATTTACTTGACACCTAAATTTAATCTTGGTTGTTGCAAATATAATGGTCACATGTGTGGGCAAGGTCATCATGAAATCCTAGTACCCCATGTGCTCTTCAAGTCCTTTGAAATTATATATTTACTTAGTGTCATAAGTCATGAGGGAACACATAGATCATGGTTGAACGTGTCATGGAAAAATACAAAGGAAGTGTTTAGATGTGTGGTTGATGTCAACATCCGAGACTATGCCCATGTTTTCGTCTAGCTTTTCCAGATTATATATTTATTTGGTACCTGAAGATAATCACGAGGGAACATAGAGATAGTGGTTTAATGTGTCGGGGAGGCAAACATATATCGTGGTCAAATGTGTAGGTGATATCAAATCGTCTAGTATACATACATAATGAGTTGAATAAAACTCAACCTCCTGTTCTTCTTAAGAATTATCAAATATATATTTACCTAGTATCTTAAGATAGGCAAGATGGCGCATCCAGTTAGCGGTCAAATGTGTGGGTGGTGTTAACTTGTTTTGTAAAAACATGTAAGTGAATAAAAGCACATTTTCATATTCTCCTCAAAGCCTATCAAATGATATATTTTTCTAGTAAGTTAAGATTTTGATAAAGGCATTTGATGATGATGATGATGATGATTAACGTCCAGTGAGACCAACTTTGGTCTATAGAACCTTAAGAAAGATAATACTTGGTTTACATTAAAATCTTGTTCTTCTGCTGAAAAAGCTTGCTAAGAAGATTTCCAAGCTCACTATAGTCTTGGAAAGTTAGGAGGTTTTAAAGGTTTGTATTGTAACAAATACTATGAAACTCAAATCTAATGTCACTATAAGCAAGGCACTCTAAGAGAAAGTGATGTTCATCCTCAACACTCATAGAATTAGATGGATGGAAAACCCTTTTTGCCCATGGAGTTTTAGGAATAGACCACCAAGTTGTTTCTCTATGGAGTTCATGACAGTCCGTTCTAATCTTAGCAATATTTATTTTCTTTCGTGATCTAGTTACTACTGAGAGATACTTTTGATCTTCCAAGTTAGGATTAATGACCTCCTTATAGTATCTTAATTTTCTCTTAACCGCTAAATTTTCCTTACACCAGAATTTCTCTTTAAACTCAAAAGTAATATTATTTTTGACATTATCAATGTCCTGCAAAATGTCATTTTCATTAATTCCCCAATGGTTTTACTAAGCCATGGTATCTTTACACCAACACCGCTTGAGGCGTAGTTGGTTTTGACTTGAGTTTAAATCAATTTTAGGAAGTCTCTCATTTCCCATGTTATTTATCTTACATCAGGTACCTAGTCATAGCTATGCTCTTAATGGTGGGAAAACCCACTTCTATGAGGAGAATAGGATAAGGCATATTGCTTTTAATTTTGTCGTTATAAGTTATAAACCACTCTTGGATTCACTCAACCATCCTCCAAGATTCTCTAGAAATGTTGCACCCCCATACTTCATAGCCATACAAGATAACATGGATGACAAGAGTTTCAAAGAGCTATTTATTTTTATCCCACATGACCAAATTGGCTAATTTACAGCTATTTTCAAGGTCAAAATAAGCTTTCCACCCTCCATTAATCATTTTCTAAATGCTATAGTTCCAGTTGAGCTTGTGATGAATATCAATTTTGAGATAATTGTAAGAAGTCACTCCCTCAATATTTCTATTATCATAAATCATATTTCCATATGTGTCTTTCTTAGATTTTATAATCTATATTTTTGTTTTGTTAGTGTTAACACTCATACCCATGTTAGAGAAATAATATTTAAGAACTCTTAATTGCTTATCGAGATTAGAAGGACACATTTCCATAATAAAAATATCATCAGCATAAAGTAGGAGGATGATAACTATCCCATCTAACATTGTACCAGCACAACTTGCTTCTTCTAAACACTTTTCTAGCTTATCAATGTAAATGCTAAAAAGGGTAGGGGAGAGCGGGAAACATTGTTTAAATCCAATATTACAGTTTAAAGTTTGTTTTCCAACCCTCATTATTAGTAAAATTTGTAACGAAATTTTCATATATCCTTATCATAGAATCTCTGAACTCAAAAGGATCCTTAAGCTCCACTAGCATATTCCACAGGTTATTTCTAGGAACTGTATCAAAAAACTTTTCTAAAATCCACAAAGCAGCAAAATATGTCAGACTTATTATTACAACATTCCTCTGCAATGATAGTAAGTGTAACAAGGTTTTCTGTGGTTTAATCATTCCTTCTAAAATCTTGCTGGCCTTTAGCCTGATTACCTTCCATTACTATCCATTCATTGATCTTATTTTCTAAGATAATACCATATAACTTAGCTAAGACTGGGCTAATCATAATAGTCTAATAATTAGAGGGGTCATTTTTATCTCTACTTTTTATAATAGGAATAATGAGACTTTGAGTCCAAGGTGTAGGAAACCCTTGCTTGACTGTTAGATTAAAGATTTTGTGGATGTGCGGGATGAGGGCAGGCCCTCCAATTTTTAAGTTTCCTACTTGGTAGCAATCAATGTCTTCAGATTTTTTATTTCTTAAGTCCTTAATCCTGAAATATATATATTCTAACGAGAAAATGTCTTTCGTTGTAAGAAGGGTTTGAATGTTATCTGTGATATCCAGGGATTCATAAAGGTTTTTACCTCCAAAATTAAGAATTTTAATGTAAAAATTGATATTCACAATTATAAATTTTAAAATAATTTTAATGTAAAAATGGTTTATTTATATAAATAAAATATATCTATATGATTAATAAAAAACTATTCTATTAATATAAACGATTGAGTATTGTTATATTTAAATTTAAAATTAAGTTTTATAGGAAATAAAAATGTTAAGTTTGTAAATATATTAAACAACAGTGACAAAATATGCATCCAAAATTACATCACAAAGAAGTCTTTGGGGTGGTCTGAATTAGTGTAACCACCACCCCAACCATTTAAAACTTCCATTTTGTCTTAGATTTACATAACAAAAAAATTCATCAACCGATTGAGGCCAAACTATGGTCTTGAATTAAAGAGTGATAATGTTCATTGATTTATAAAAAAAAAACCTAGAAAGCAACTTATTGAAAAAAAACATGAGAAAAGAAATGGAACTACTAGGAACCAACTTCAGGGTCCTCATAAATAACCGAATAGGGGTAAAATTCCTTTAAGATGTGGCAGCCTCCATGGAAATATTCATCAAAAGTCGATTCAGGAAGCTTGACAAGAAATGGAGAGGACTTATGGACAAGATCCTCATTTTCATGGAGGTGTTTGTTGATCAATAACGTCTTGTTGTTTGGAACGGGAAAGGGGGCGTTCATCGGTTTTGTAGAAGTAGGAATTGAGATCCTTTTGAGTGACAGTCCAACAGTGGTGCTTGCACTCCCTATTTCAGTGCTACTCATGATGTCGTTGTTGCAATTACTTCCCCAAAAGTTTTGATATTTTAGGGTCCCTCCTTCTACATTGTTTAAAAGCATACTTAGATTAGTTTTCTTACTGAAATAAGTTCACGCCTAAACACTTAGTTTTTCTAATGGATTTATCAAAATAAGTTTTTTTGGATAATTTAAACTCGTAGTTTTTCTCTGATGTATTGAAGGAACTTAGCCAGTTGAGCCAATGTATCGGTGGAACTTGGCTAGTTTCTTCCACACGATAAACGGGATCAAAGTTAGTTTTCTTCTTGCTCTGTTTCATGGGAACTCGATGAGTGATGTCGACATGATCGGAATAAATCAATGAGTGATGGCAACTGAACGATGAGCACTCGACTTTTGGAATATTTGGGTGAATTTCGTTGAAACTGTCGGCGATGAAATTTTAGCTTTCCAATAAGCAGGGAATCAATACAATTCATCAGGTGATGGCGACATGTTTTAGAGAAACTCAATGAATTATCCTGAATAAATCACATGACAAAACAAAGAGAGAAACTCAGTAATATCGATCGACATGGTAGCATAACAAAACATAGGGAAACCCAACAGGGAGGTCGAAACAATGTTGTCGTAACTCGAAAAATGGCGCCGAAATAGCCGACATCGTTATTTTATCAGAAGATACCATGAAATAAGGTTTTTGCGCCAAAATGACATTATGTTTCCAACCACCACATTAATTACCGCACCTACTACTTTTATGACTAGGTTTTTTCGTTTTCTATAAATCCAGTTGGAGTTTTCTTAGTTTAATTGCCACAAACATCATTTTCCATGTTCACCAATCATTGAAGGATGAGTTCGCAACCCTGTGTTCTCAATTACATTCTACGACATCTAAAAAATCGACAGGTAGGCTCACTGTACCTCTTGAACTCATGTTGGTTTAAACTTTTGAAGCTTTTTTAAGTTGTATGACCTCAATAATTGAAGTTTTTTCTTGTCTCCATGCTTCATTCCTTAGATTTTGAAAACCCTTTGGTTTAACCAAATGCACCAGAAAGTTAGTTATTGATGTATGTTTCATGGAGGATAAAATAAGCATGACATATCTTTTACGAGTCTAAGTACAGCCTAGGTGGGAACCCTTTGAAGTCGATATTTATGTTTTTAGTTTGACTGCCCTTTTCATTTTTCATGATGAATCTTTGTTTTGTGAATATCATATTTCTCCTCATTGTGATTTTATTAAGTTGTGGTTTTTCTCTAATGCACTTTAATACATTGTTCCCTTTATTTTGGCTTGGAAAACTTGTACTACTAGGGTTTTCATTTGGCTTTGAATCTTGACATCTAGTAAATGATCACTTGACTTTTATAGGGAAACGATATGAAAAGGTAAAATTTGAAAAAAATAATTGTGCTAACGAGGAATTACATTTTGTTTAATTAATGCTAAGATTGGATCAGCCACTTAGTTTTTGAATAACGTTTGAACTGAACCTTACTTACCTAGATGGAGTGATGCGTAGCTTTCCAATGAATAGTGACCCTTACCTTAGTACCAATTCGGGGTGTATGGATGGAAAATAATGATGCATAGAAAGAAGGTTATTTTAAAGAGCCATTTAGGATCCAACAGCTTAATATGGAAGAACACCTTTACACTAGTAAATTTATGAGGTACAAATACATCTTTAGCAAGGAATATTTACCACCCATATGCCAGGGTTTTAGAAGAGAATCTCCAATCTTCAGGCTACCTTTTCGCCAAAAAATTGACCACCTGGGTGGGAACGGATCCATTTTGGGAGTAATACGGTTTTCCTTCCATCCCAAGACCAAGACCTGGTTTCAATCCCAATTTTAGGTCTTTTCATTTGAGAGTCAATATCTTCCACTGAGTTCATATCTCGTCCACATGCCACAGTGCTCTCAACCTCCACATTTCCATTATAATTCAAACTTTGGAACTTTGGTAAATGGAGAGGAAATTTTAGCAGATATATCCTTGGTGCTCTTCTCTTAAAGGAAAGAGTGATATGTTAAAATAAGAGGAACCTATTGTTGGCAGGCAACACCCTTCGAAGCATTTTTTTAACACAAATAATTTGAAGATTGATAATCTTCAAGCAATATTGATTCTTCTGTCTGGATAAGAAAACTCATCATTGATATTTTAGGAGTGCCCTAAGAAGCTTTGATTCTTGAGGAACTCTTGACATAAACTTACTTGACTAATCGATTCGGACTGGTTGAACATTAGTAACAGAAAAAATTCAACTCTTATGATCTTAATTCTTCATTTATCTCAATCATCAGAAGGATTATAATTACAGAAGATTAGTAGCTCCTATTTTTCCACTCATCACTCATATTTGATTAAAATCAAATGAATGTATTAGTTATTAATTCAAACTATGTACTGCATGATGTGATAATTGTTATTTCTGATTCATGTGG
The DNA here is from genome assembly GCA_001517045.1 of Pseudotsuga menziesii. NCBI lineage: Eukaryota > Viridiplantae > Streptophyta > Pinopsida > Pinales > Pinaceae > Pseudotsuga > Pseudotsuga menziesii. The sequence goes on from LPNX010568544.1 coordinate 439,582, forward strand.
AAAATTTGGTAAAGCTTCATCACTTCTGAATTATTTATTTTATCTTAGTTGTCAAAATTTTAACGTGAATTTAATGTGAATCTTCATGTACCCTACTATACTATATGCTCATCACTTATTTCAAATTCATATTTTTGAAATAGGTTGGTATTATAGTTTGTGATGAAGGTCTAAAGTCACTTTCTAGGTTTTCAACATTGGTTTGGTCACATTATAAAATTATTCTCTGATCAGTTTTGACATTTACCCTAAGATATTAATTATATGCTAAGGTGATTATATTTTTATGATTGAATTCGATAAATGAAGAATTAAGGTTTTGGAAATTATTGAGTCATGTGTTAAAAAATGATGAATTAACCTCCATTATTACCACGTTATGAAATCACAATGAATGATAGAGTAATGGTGGAACTAGGGTTTTTGGTAGTCGTGTCATTTGACGGTTGCTATCTATCAATCCTGAATCATGCAAACATCACTTGTAATAACTCACCTGTGTGACTCCCCTACGGCTCATTATGTTCTGGTAACTGGTCTTTGAAACCTCTTGTCTCTGCCAATTCACGTTATGATGGACTTACAAGAAGGTTTTCAAGGTTTTAATAAAATAGGGTATTTTGGAGTATTGTTGGTAATGCCTATAATGTTGATGAAACTATTGCATCTTGTAATCTATCTTTCAAAAACCCTAGAGGTTTGTCTATCCCCTTCCATGGCTCCAGTGTCTAGGTTTGAACTTATTGGTGACGAATACCTGTATGCTACTCTCGAGTGTCAAGAGATCATGTCAAGGTATGGATGGTTGGAGTTCCTTAGAAAATTTTCTGGTTTTAATATGGCAGTTTTTAAGGCATTCGCAGAGTTTTTTGATGGGGTTCGTGCAAATGTGGGAGACGTTGAGATTAAGTTGTCTGAGAAGTTCATTTCTCAAGCTATTTTCTTTCCACAAACTAGTGAGAAGTGGTATAAAGGAAAACATATTGAGAATGACCAGTGGAAAGGGTTTCTTACCCCTGCTCATCAGCAAACTAAGTTCAAATCCGGCTTCCCATCCTGGATATTAATGAAGAAGTGGAGGGCTCTTCTGGAGCTAATCATCAGGTATGTAACTTCTGAGGGTAGGCTGTCTCAAACGCAATTTTATCACCTTCGGCTGTTGTTGATATTTAAGGGTTACCCTGTCAATATGCCCTTTTTCTTTTTGAACAGTTTGCATAAAATGGCATCGACTTACCAGTCTAATGTTGGAGATAAAAATAGGAGTTTATTCCACCATGGGTTAATTTAAATTCTTGTGTCTAGTTGGTTGGAAGAACTAGGTCAGACCTGGGATTCTTTCCTTGTGAGAAATGGGTTTGGGGTTAACGAGTAATGGCCCAACAGAGGCCTAGGGTTCAATGTGGGCAGGGAAACAATGAAGAGGCTGAGCTTGAAGTCAAGGACTCTAGTTCTGAAGATGATTTGGGGGATGAAGGGTTTCAGCCTGATCAAACCCTAAGTCTGGATGATGTAAAAATTGAGGTGGAAACTAGTGTTGAAACTCTTGCAAATAATTTTCAAGGTCGAGGAAGGAAACCCTCAACTCCTATAACCTGTCAAGACAAGAGTTCTTATCATACACAGGTTAATACAAAGAAAACAAAGGATGAAAATCAGACTAGCAGTGCTATGAGAAAACTGACTATACGAAGAATCACACACAGTATGACAACCACTCTACTTGCCAGGAGGAATTTGAGCATTGGGGGTGTCTCAATTATTGAGCTGAGTGATTCTTCAGATGTTCGACCGAATCCAACCCCCATAGGCCCATCTATTTTAGATCTTAAATACATTTCTATCTCCGCAGACAAGGTGGTTGACAGTCAGCAAGTAAATCGTGAGGGTAGCCAAGAAATTGATAGAAAGCCTCACTTAACTAAAGAAGCCCAAGTAAACTTGAAAAGAGATTCAAAAGAACAAACTGATCCAAATCCTCATGCCCAATTTATTTCTTCTCTGCAAACAGATTTAAAAGAAGCACAAGTTATTCAAATAATCACCCTGGAAGAAATTAAAGCTTTAAAAGATGAATTGATCACCTGGGTTGAGAAATGGGATGTGTTAAGAGGGAAAAAGTTGAAATGCAAAGAAATGATGAAAAGGCTTTTGTTAAAGAATCAAATATTGAAAAGACAGAATAGGATTAACAGGACCATGGTTGTCAGGTTTAGGGCCAAATTGAATGAAGCTAGGAGAACTGTACCCATTCGATTCTCAGTTGAGTCGGCCTTAAAAACCTGATATTTTTTTTTTTAGTGACTTCTAAATTTTGTCTTTTGTATCTTACATTATGCCTACAGAGGGTTTTGGATAGATTCTTACAGGTTAGTGATGTTTTGTGTTCATCAATTTCAGTTCAATTCATGGTCTAAATGATTAAATTGAGATATCTACAAAATTAAAATTTTGCAGATATCTTGCTCATGCTTAATTGATCATCATTAAATTTTGCTAAACAACTTTTTGTTAATATATACAGGTGTCAAAGAAACCATTGGGATACAACTAGATGCTGGTCTTCCTTCATGTTTTTTGATTGTACGTGGCTACTCAATGAAGAATGTTTGGGACTTACAACTGATTTGATGCTCAGTAATTACTTCGTTCCTATTTCTAAGCTTCTGTTAACATGGATTACCCAGTATGGTGTTACTATGATTGGGAGAGTATAATGCTAGAATTTCTCCAGTAAGTTAAAACTATGGGCATATCTTTCTTTCCGGATGATTTTGTAACAACGTGCCTATGAAGCTGGTCATGGTTACACCTTATTTGGATATGATTGGGATCTTTCCTAAGGAATAGGATTTCTAGTTAGTCAGTTGTAGTCTTTTATTTTCCTTTATAAGCAACTTGTGAAAGGAAGCAAAGGGTTGGAATCCTGAAACTTGTGATGAACAAATATAATACAGCACTTAATATTATTCTGTTTTATTTGTGCTCCTCTAGAACTATTTCTGAGGATTACTATGTTTTACAGACATACTGAAGACATTAGCTAGGTCTATCAGTTATTATCATGTTGTCTTAATATTGTTTTCCTGTGTTGAATTTCCTTTTCATATGTATGTATCTTTATATTATATGTGAAAACACTTTTGTTAATGGATTCTAATCAAAGTACTTAGTGTTGAAGTATGGATAGTTATTTTTCATATAGAAAAGTAAATGAACTTCTTCATGTTTCTTTTCTTCAATTGATAATGATATGATTTCATACAAAGTACTGACTGTGTAAGTTGAACTTATTCATTTCAGCGTTAGTACTTGGGTGTAATTTCTTTTATGCTTCAATACTATGTTAAATTTATTTCGATTATGAGTTTTGTTTCATTTTCAAATTGATTTATGATAAAATATTATTTTATTGTAAGTTGATTTAGATCTGTATGTGTTGAGAATAGGCTTTCCTAACATTGCAAGATCATAGATCAAATTTTCAAATAAAACTTGTTATCTGATTATTAATTGCAGCTCCCATTTTTGGGATAGTCATATTGCATCTTAGGTCATTATAGATCGAGATTAGGAGCTACTATTATTTGTTGTTTTAGTTTAAGATATTTATTAGCATTAGTTAGTCATTTTAATTAGATCTTTAGTTGATTTGAGTGAATATTTGATTAAATAAAAATTACCATATACATCCCAAGAGACTCTCTACCTTGAGAGCATATTTTACAGGCAGCAAGGCCTTTAACCTGTGAAAAACAGTTATACCAAACACATACAAGATTGCAGTAAGTCGAGTGTGTGGGTTGTTTTTCAGTAGTTGGCCACAATACCCTATAGGTTACATTTACCAGCCAGCAAATGGCGCTAGAAGGAGGGCCTGAGCTGAAAGCTTAATGGTTGATTAATCACATAGTGCTCCTACCGGTGATCAACCAACTTCCTCCCTCATAAGTTTTGGAACATTGTCTACCCCGATCTCTACACCACAACCTGAAACTATAAATACTCCATTCCTAGATATAGTTAGGACTATCATTGAAAGGGACCCTAATGTCTCACCAGTTTCCCCTGAACAGATAAGTCAAACTTTAGACGAATCACATAAAATCTTAACCAGATCATATTCTCGCCAAACAGGAATTCCCCCAATTAACTTTGGATTACCAAGCAGAACTAATTTCCAAACATTGGGAGTGACTGAGTCAGCTGTTGATTCGGTTGGAGAAGAACCTCTTAAATCATTGGAAGGGACTCCTGATTATCACCCTAGTAATCTATTAAGAGGAGTAGCTGGTCATACACTTCTCGACAATTGTTATCTACAGGTGGATCCGATCTACCTCCTTCACCTCCTGAATCACCACCAGATAGTCCTCGTGACCATAACAGTGAGTCTTCATCAGACTCAGAACCCAATCGAGACATGGGTGACCGTAATCAAGGTAACCCTAATTTTGATAGACCATGGTTACGACGTGGTGCAACATAATTTTGTTGTTCCTGGACTACAACATAACTTACCCAAACACCCTGATAAACTGCTACCTAAGTTTGACCCAGATGATAAGGGCTTAGCTGATAATCACATTGACAAGTTCATCTTGGTTGTTCAGACTATGAATGTTCAGCATGAGGATGTGGTATGTCGACTATTCCCTTTAACTTTTGAAGGAAAGGCTACAGTTTGGTATTTTTCCCTAACACAGGGTTCCATAACAAGCTGGAGTGATTTAATCAATCATTCCTGAACAAGTTTGGTGAAGATAAAACTCCTGTTGTGTTAGCACTAGAATTGGCTAGGATTAAGATGGAGAGCAAAGAAAGGTTAAAGGATTTCAATCAGCATTTTCTTACTCTTCTGAATAAGATACCAGTGGCCTCCCAACCTCCAGAAGACATCATAATCAAGAATTATGCTTCAGCCTTACCTAAATACCTGGGTATGTTTGTAAAACAAGCCGGTAAAATCACTTTAGTTGAAACCTTTGATGAAGCAATAAAGGTTGAGAAAAATTCATTGATGTTTGAGCCATAAAATAATGGAAAGGCTGATGGTTCTCTTCATCAATGCAACGAAACTACTTCTAGAATTAACACAGATAAAAAAGATGCCCCTGCTTTTGATGTAGAGAAATTCCAACAAGCAATTAAGTCTCTTACAAACAAAGTGGTGATATTGAAAAGAAACAACGTGGAGGGTACTTCAAACAGAGGAAATTTCAAGACCCCATACCGGCCATTAACATCTTCAAATGCTAGGAAAAATACCCCCCCTGACATATCAACTAATGAGGAAGTTTTCAATACTATAAGGGTTGTTTATGCCTTACCAGATTCCTCAACTGATCAGGAGTCAGATGATGATCATGAATCTAATCAACCTGAAATCGAAGAGGACACTTCTGAAGATCCTCTTCCACTTAATTGCCATTTCTGGGATAGTTCAGTCAAAGAAGGAGAGTCTAGTGACCATTATGTCTTTGTAAACCAGCACACCCATAACACCAGAAGTAAAGGGCCTGTAGATCCGCAACCATCATGAGCACCTAAGAACAATCCTCAAACTTCAAATCAATATCCTGTCACTCAAGGTATAGACTTATAATATGACATCATAGAAGATCTTAAGAAACAAAGGGCTAATATTAACATGTTTGATCTATTGAAAATTTATCCCATGCTCGGTGGTTCGATACTTTCTAATTTATCAAATCCATCAACCACTAAAGCAAAGAATCAACCCTTTGTACCTTCAGTTAATAACCTTGATCCTACAACTAGTAAAACACCAGTAGGCTATAACAGTAATGTCAAAATAGTTGCTGATAAGGATTCACTTATAGGTAAGAACTCCAAATCTACAACTCCACCTTTTCTGCTAACATTTGAAATTTTCAACCAAAATGTTCATAACTGTATGATATATTCCGGAGCTTCGTCAAACGTCATGCCTTACTCGGTTGGTAAGAAGCTGAATGCCAAGCCCACTCTTTGCGAACTCCAAATCGGCCAATTAGATCGATCCAAGGTAAAAATTATAGGAGAATTAAAAGGAGTAATGACTAGGATGGCTACCAATCCACAGATCTTCCAGGTTATTAACGCAGTGGTGGTAGACATACCAGATGTCTATGGGCTATTTTTAAGTTGTGACTGGTCTCAAGCCTTAAAAGGATATTTTTCAATTGATTGGTCACATTTATGATTGCCTAAATATGGGCGTCCAAATCAGATCAGAATTGACAGAGAAAGGTACATGAAACACATGGTGACTGAAATAAATGCTCCTAATGAACCAGTTCTTTTCAGTGATTCTATTTTAGGAAACCATGGGTATGATTCTGATTTAGGGATTTTTCTTGCACTTAAATCTGCATTTACCAATTCTGTAAATAAATCAGAAATTCTGCATTGTTATTTTCAGGAAGTTGCCCCTAGTCTAGTAAATAATGTGAATACTATAAATGATGTAAATAGTCCTATTGATAAGCCTTGGCATCTATATTTTGATGGATCCCGATAAAATGGAGGTGCAGGAGTAGGTTGCATGCTCCTAGACCCTGCAGGAAACAAATTCATGCTGTCTTGTAGACTTGAATTTATTTGCACAAACAACACAGCTAAATATGAAGCCCTTATACAAGGACTCAAGAAGGCATTAGACTTAAAGTTAAAATTCTGATTGCATTTGGTGATTCTGAAATAATTTTTAAGCAGGTTTGTAATTCCATTCACTGTCTATCTAATCACTTGCAAAGTTATCAAAGGGAGGTATGGAATCTAATTTCAGCACTTGATGCTTTTAATATTGAATCCATTCCTCGTTTTCAGAATCAAGAAGCTAATTTGTTAGCAAACGTAGCTTCATGACTTATTCCCGCTAAAAAAATTTCCCCTAATGCTTTTTCTATCAAATTATTATTTAGACCGTCCATTCCAGATAATATCACTAATTGGTGGGTCTTTAATAATGATTCACAGATTATTTCTTTCTTAATGGGGGAAGATGCTTTTAAAGAATTAGTGATTGATGAAATTACACATGATGAGGATCTACATAATTTTTCGGTAATTCACCCGCCTCATCCCATTGATAAGTCTTTTGAACAGGTAAATTCAATCCCTATGTCAGTTCTTAGGATCAAAAAGTTTTATGATTTGCATGATAAATTCAAGGGAGTGCCTAATTGCAAGACAAACAAGTCGAACATGCGTTATGAAATCATTAATTTAGGCACAGAATCAAATCTTCAAAATATCAACTTAGGATCAGATTGCACTTCAAATGAAAAATTGGCCTTCCTGAAGCTATTTAGTGAATTCAAAAACGTGTTTGCATGAACTTATGATGATTTGAAAACTTTTGACACCCAGATCATACGACATGTGATCCCCATGAAGCCTTAGTCAAAACCATTCCAGCAGAAATTAAGGAAAATGCACCCTTCCCTAGAACTAGCAGTAAAGAAAGAATTGAATAAACTACTTACTTCTAGGATCATATTTCTTGTACGCCATACGCAATGTGTGGCTAACCTTGTTCCCGTTAGGAAGAAGAATGGAGATATTCATCTATGTGTGGATTTCCGAAACCTAAACCGATCATCCAAGAAGGACAACTACCCTGTTCTTCCCATGGAGCAAATCCTTCAAAAGGTGTCAGGTGCTCAGATGTTGTCTTTATTATATGGTTTCTATGGGTACAACCATGTTCTTGTTTCCCCTGCAGATCAGTTGAAAACCACTTTTAGGATACCCTGGGGAAACTATGCCTACAGAAAGATGCCTTTCGGTTTGATAAACGCTAGGGTTACATTCCAAAGAGCGATGGATGCTGCTTTCAGAGGTTTGATAAACCATTCTGTCATTGTCTATTTGGATGACATTACTGTATTTTCAAAAAACAATCCTCATCACATCTCACACTTACGAAAAGTGCTTGAACACTGCAAGAAATTTGGTATTTCCCTGAACCCCAAAAAATCAATATTTGCAGTAACTGAGGGGATTTTGCTAGGGTTTGTAGTGTCAAAAGAAGGGATCATGATTGATCCAGAGAGAACAGAAGCCATTTCTAAAATTCCTTTTCCTACTGCCAAGAAATCCATGTAATCCTTCTTGGGAAAGATAAATTTCGTAAGGAGATTTGTTCCAAGTTTTTCTAAAATTGTCCGTCCACTCCAGAATATGATTAAAAAAGACAGTAGTTTTTCATGGGGGAATAGAGAAAAGTAGTCATTTATCAAGATTATAGAAGCCATAGTCCACTTGTGAGTCTTGAATTTAGGAAAGACTTTATTCTCTATACTTTTGCACCTGATATATCTTATGCAGCTGTTCTTACTCAGAAGAATCAGCGGGAGGATGAAGTACCTATATCCTTCATGAGCTCAAATTTAAAGGGAGCTGAACTAAATTATCATGAAGTGGACAAACAGCCTTTTGCTGTGTTCAAAGCAATAAAACATTTTCCTCCCTTATCTTCTTAAGTCCAAAACCAAGGTAATTGTTCCATTTAGTGCTGTAAGAAATTTATTGGTACAAAAGGAGCTTGGAGAAAAAAGAGCACATTGGATGATTGCTCTTAAGGAATATGATCTAGAGATTAAACCCTCTCAGGTCATATGAGGTTTGGGGTTGTGTAAGTTGGTTGTTGAATCAGCACATCTCCCTATTGACCAGAGCGACACGCCTTTAGATGATGTTTTATTGCAGAAAGAAATCTGTTTCATCCCAGATCCTGTTAGCTCATGGTATACTCACATTCGCATCTACCTTGAAACTGGCACTGCCCCAGATCATTTAGATCCAAAAAATAAAAGAGCAGTGAGATGAAAATCAGCACCCTATCAATTGGTAAATAATGTACTTTTTAGGAAGAATGCAGATGGAGTTCTACTTCATTGTCTAGAGAAGGAAGAATCTGATTTAGTTTTAACACAACTACATGATGGACCTGCTAGTGGCCACTTTGGTGGTGATACTATTGCTCATAAAATTCTAAGGGAAGGCTATTTTTGGCCAACTCTATTTAAATATGCTCATGCTTTCATTAGAAGATGTTAGGATTGTCAGACCGCAGCTGGCAGAGTTAAATAACCAGCTTTTCCATCGCAACCTGTGATTGTAGACAGGCCGTTTCAACAATGGGGAATTGATATTGTTGGACCAATAAATCCATCCTCCTACCCTTAGCATAAATATATTATAACTGCTACCAATTATTTTACTCGATGGTCTGAAGCTGGACCCCTACGAGTGGTTAATACGAATCAGGTATTACATTTCCTTGAAGCTAATATAATCACCAGATTTGGAGTGCCTAAAACTCTTGTTTTTGATAATGCATCTTATTTTTCTTCTGGAGAATTGACTAAATTTGCTCTAGAAAATGGAATTAGGATTAGATATTTAGCAAACTACTATCCACAAGGCAATTGCCTTGCTAAATCCACAAATAAGAATTTGATAAAATTTTGAAAAGATCCATAGCTGAAAATCATAGGAACTGGCATACTGTCCTGCATCAAGCTCTGTGGGCTGATAAGGTCACTCCAAAATCATCTATTGGTGATTCTCCCTTCTTTTTGGTATATGGAGTAGATGTTATTCTTCCTCCAAACCTGTTTTTACCTTCCTTACAGCTTGCACAAGTCGTACAAGAGACTGAATGTTCAACCATAGAAGAAAGAATTAATCTACTATTGAAGTTGGAAGAAGAAAGAGAAAATGCCAAGAAATGCTTTGCAAAACACCAGCAAATTATTAAGGCATTGTTCGATCATGGCTCGTCCTCGAATCGAGAATCTCAAGTAGATGATCTGGTTTTGAGATGGGACAAAGCACATGAGGATAAAGGGGAACATACCAAATTTCAATGTCTTTGGTTAGGTCCGTATGTTATAACATAAAAGCTTGGTCCAAATACCTTTCGTTTAAAGACTTTACAAGGACAGCTTGATACCCTTCGGATAAATGGGCATGCCCTTAAAAAGTAATTTCAATAATTGCACATCATCAAATCTTTCCATTTTATATTTCCATCTATGTAGATTTCTGTACATAAGATTGCAGTTTATGTTGATTTCTGGTTGGAATTTTCGATCTTACATTTATTAATTATTTTTGTTATTATCATCATTATAATGCTTATTTGCAATTCTAGGTAATAGTTTATGAAAATAATCCAACTCTTTAGATCATTTACTGTAGATAAGTCTGTGTTTTGCCTCTGTGAATATTCATTTTTTTTTATAAAAACATTTCCTCTATTCAATCACAAGATTCAACATGAAGCATTTTGCATGAACTTAGAACCTGATGATTGAAATGCATACCAGACTATAGTCATTTATGATGATAGGGAGTATCCGATCTTTAATAAGTGATTTGTTTCCAGATTTGTGGCAATTTAAGCCTCCTCAATTTTGCTGTCAGTAGTCCCTAATTGTTTTCTTTGAGTGTCTTCTTACAAATCAAGTACTTCAGGTAATTTATGTACTGATTTCAATAGATGTATGGTAAGCTCGAAAACTTGTTGAAGATATCCGGTTATCTCTAAGCACTTTTGAGTAGTCTGTGGTTTCCTTCCCCCTATTTTTGGAATACATTTGGATATTTAACTAGGACAATACTCTTAAAATTAGGTGAATATGAAAAGTATTATCAGAAGACAGGAGGTCTCCTCACGAGCCAGCCTACTTATGATCATAAATTCTATTGGAATGACGTTGTCAAAATTTGGTTACCAAGCCAATGATAGTGACTCTCAGTTTAATAACTGAGAGACAGGAAGTCTCATCACGAGCTGGCCTGATCAGTTTCTAGTAGGGTTGGTGAATAAGGCTATCTATTTGGTCACCAAGCTAAGATAGTGTTTCTATTTAATTCTTTTCATATTTGTCTCTGTGAAAATGATTTGTATATACACTAACAAAAAAAAAGGAGTATTGTCTGATGTGTTTCTTTAATGTGGGGGTAAACCAACTGATATTCTTGAGAAGCCATATCTATACGGGTATTGGTTAACTTATTTTTAACCTTATGGATCTCCATTGGAATTAAGTCATCTTGCTTTTGCCTAAGTCTGATTAGGATCAAAACACTCAGATGACAGTCATAGGGTTATTATAGAAATATGTTGAGGTCCAGTCACATGTTCAGACTATTTTGAATTTGAGTCACTTAGGTAGAGATTCGATGTTTAATGGCATTATTTGTGATTATCTGAAGTTTGCATGGTGTTTTCGTACAGATATAACTGGTTCGGTCCTAGCATGTCACCAATTGTTGGCAGGAAACACCCTTCGGAGCATTTTTTTTAACACAAATAATTTGAAGATTGATAATGTTCAAGCAATATTGATTCTTTTGTCTGGATTAGAAAACTCATCATTGATATCTTAGGAGTGCCCTAAGAATATTTGATTCTTGAGGCACTCTTGACAGAAACTTACTTGACTAATCGATTAGGACCGGTTGAACATTAGTAACAGCAAAAATTCAACTCTTATGATCTTAATTCTTCATTTCTGTCAATCATCAGAAGGATTATAATTACAGAATATTAGTAGCTCCTATTTTTCCACTCATCACTCATGTTTGAATAAAATCAAATGAATGTATTAGTTATTAATTCAAACTATGTACTGCATGATGTGATAACTATTATTTCTTATTCATGTGGAAAATTTGGTAAAGCTTCATCACTTATGAATTATTTATTTTATCTTAGTTGTCAAAAGTTTTAAGGTGAATTTAATGTGAATCTTCATGAACCCTACTATACTATATGCTCATCACTTATTTCAAATTCATATTTTCGAAATAGGTTGGTATTATAGTTTGTGATGAAGGTCTAAAGTCACTTTCTAGGTTTTCGACATTGGTTTGGTCACATTATCAAATTATTCTCTGATTAGTTTTGACCTTTACCCTAATATATTAATTATATGCTAAGGCGATTATATTTTTATGATTGAATTGGATAAATGAAGAATTAAAATTTTGGAAATTATTGAGTCATGAGTTAAAAAATGATGAATTAACCTCCATTATTGCCACGTTATGAAATCACAATGAATGATAGAGTAATGGTGGAACTAAGGTTTTGGTAGTCGTGCCATTTCACGGTTGCTATCTGTCAATACTGAATCATGCAAACATCACTTGCAATAACTCGCCTGTGTAACTCCCCTATGGCTCATTATGTTTTGGTAACTGGTCTTTGAAACCTCTTGTCTCTGCCAATTCATGTTATGATGGACTTATAGGAAGGTTTTCAGGGTTTTAATAAAATAGGGTATTTCAGAGTATTATTGGTAATGCCTATACTGTTGATGAAACGATTACACATTGTAATATGTGTTTCAAAAACCCTAGAGGTTTGTGTATCTATTTCCATGGCTCCAGTGTCTAGGTTTGAACTTATTGGTGACGAATACCAATATGCTGCTCTCGACTGTCGAGAGATCGTGTCGAGGAATGGATGGTTGGAATTCCTTAGGAAATTTTCTGGTTTTAATATGGTAGTTTCTAAGGCATTCGCAGAGTATTTTGATGGGGTTCGTGCATGTGTGGGAGACGTTTAGATTAAGCTGTCTGAGAAGTTCATTTCTCAAGCTATTTGCTTTCCACAAACTGGTGAGAAGTGGTATAAAGGAAAACATATTAAGAATGACCCGTGGAAAGGGTTTCTTACCCCTGCTCATCGGCAAACTAAGTTCAAATCCAGCTTCCCATCTCGGTTATTAATGAATAAGTGGAGGGATATTCTGGAGCTAATCATCAGGTATGTAACTTGTGAGGGTAGGCTGTCTCAGATGCAATTTTATCACCTTCAACTGTTGTTGATATTTAAGGGTTACCCTGTCAATATTCCCTTTTTATTTTTGAACTGTTTGCATAAAATGGCATCCACTTACTAGTCTAATGTTGGAGACAAAAATAGGAGTTTATTCCACCATGGGTTAATTAAAATTATTGTGTCCAGTTGGTTAAAAGAACTAGGTTAGACCTGGGATTCTTTCCTTGTGAGAAATGGGTTTAGGGTTAACGAGGAATGGCCCAAACAGAGGCCTAGGGTTCGATGTAGGTGGGTAAAAAATGAAGAGGCTGAGCTTGAAATCAAGGACTCTGGTTCTCAAGATTATTTGGGGGATGAAGGGTTTCATCCTGATCAAACCCTAAGTCTGGATGATGTAAAAATTGAGGCGGAAACTAGTGTTGAAACTCCTACAAATAATTTTCAAGGTTGAGGAAGGAAACCCTCAACTCCTATAACCTGTCAAGACAAGAGTTCTTCACATACATAGGTTAATACGAAGCAAGCAAAGGCTGAAAATCAAACTAGCAGTGCTATGAGCAAACCGGCTATATGAAGAACCACACGCAATATGACAGTCGCTCTGCTTGCCAGGAGGAATTTGAGCGTTGGGAATGTATTAGTTATTGAGCTGAGTAATTCTTTAGACATTCGACCAAATCCATCCCCCATAGGCCCATCTATGTTAGATCTTAAATAGGTTTCTATCTACGTAGACAAGGTGGTTAACAGTCAGCAAGTAAATTGTGAGGGTAGCCAGGAAATTGACAGAAAGCCTCACTTAACTGAAGAAGCCCAAGTAAACTTGAAAAGAGAGTCAAAAGACCAAACTGATCCAAATCCTCATGCCAAATTGATTTCTTCCCTGCAAACAAATTTAAAAGAAGCAAAAGTTATTCAAACAATCACCCTGGAAGAAATTAAACCTTTAAAAGATGAATTGATCACCTCGGTTGAGAAATGGGATGTGTTAAGAGGGAAAAAGTTGAAATGCAAAGAAATGATGAAAAGACTTTTGTTAAAGAATCAAATATTGAAAATATAGAATAGGATTAACAGGACCATGGCTGTCAGGTTCAGGGCTAAATTGAATGAAGCTAGGAGAAGTGTACCCATTCGATTCTCAGTTGAGTCGGCCTTAAAAACCTGATATTTTGTTTTTCAGTGACTTCTAAATTTTGTCTTTTGTATCTTACATTATTCCTATAGAGGGTTTTGGATAGATTCTTACAGGTCAGTGATGTTTTGGGTTCATCATTTTCGGTTCAATTCATGGTCTAAATGATTAAATTGAGATATCTACATAATTAAAATTCTGCAGATATCTCGCTCATGCTTAATTGATCATCATTAAATTTTGCTAAACAACTTTTTGTTAATATGTACAGCGGTCAAAGAAACCGTTGGGATGAAACTAGATGCTGGTCTTCCTTCGTGTTTTTTGATTGTACGTGGCTACTCAATGAAGAATGTTCCGGACTTACAACTGATTTGATGCTCAGTAATTACTTCATTCCTATTTCTAAGCTTCTGTTAACATGGATTACCCAGTATGGTGTTACTATGATTGGGAGAGTATAATGCTGGAATTTCTCCAATAAGTTAAAACTCTGGGCATATCTTTCTTTCCAGATTATTTTGTAACAACGTCCTTATGAAGCCAGTCATGGTTACACCTTATTTGGATATGATTGGGATCTTTCCTAAGGAATAGGATTTCTAGTTAGTCAGTTGTAGTCTTTTATTTTCCTTTATAAGCAACTCCTGAAAGGAAACAAAGGGTTGGAATCCTAAAACTTGTGATGAACAAATATAATATAGCACTTAATATTATTCTGTTTTATTTGTGCTCCTTTAGAACTATTTCTGAGGATTAATATGTTTTACAGACATACTGAAAACATTATCATGTTGTCTTAATATTGTTTTCCTGTGTTGAATTTCCTTTTCATCTGTATGTATCTTTATATTATATATGAAAACACTTTCGTTAATGGATTCTGAACAAAGTACTTAGTGTTTAAGTATGGATAATTAATTGTCATATAGAAAAATAAATGAACTTCTTCATGTTTCTTTTCTTCAGTTGATAATGATATGATTTCATACAAAGTACTGACTGTGTAAGTTGAACTTATTCATTTCAGCGTTATTACTTGGGTGTAATTTCTTTTATGCTTCAATACTATGTTAAATTTATTTCGATTATGAGTTTTGTTTCATTTCCAAATTGATTTATGATAAAATATTATTTTATTGTAAGTTGATTTAGATCTGTATCTGCTGAGAATAGGCTTTCCTAACATTGCAGGATCATAGATAAAATTTTGAAATAAAACTTGTTATTTGATTATTAATTCCAGCTCCCATTTTTGGGATAGTCATATTGCATCTTAGGTCATTATAGATCGAGATTAGGAGCTACTATTATTTGTTGTTTTAGTTTAAGATATTTATTAGCATTAGTTAGTCATTTTTATTAGATCTTTAGTTGATTGGAGTGAATATTTGATTAAATAGAACTTACCATATACATCCCAAGAGACTCTCTACCTTGAGAGCATATTTTACAGGTAGCAGGGCCTTTAACCTGTGAAAAACAGTTATACCAAACACATACAAGATTGTAGTAAGTCGAGTGTGTGGGCTGTTTTTTAGTAGTTGGACAAAATACCCTATAGGTTACATTTCCCGTCCAACACCTATTAAATTCTATTACGATGCCATGGATTTATGATAGTATATTTTCTAGCATTTTCAATACAATGATGCATCCCTTCACATAAATTGATTGGCATTGTCATTTTGTAGAATGTGGCCTTGGTTATTTTTTAAAATTAATTTTATTATTTCTAGCTCAATTCACCCCATTGTGTTTGCATTCATGTATAATAGGTTTCATTTTACGCCAAATTCGATTACCTCACTGCAAAGAGTGTGAAGACAGACTCCAAGACAAAGGATTTCGAAAATGAATAAGAAAGGTACCAAGAAGTAGTCTAATGCAAGTGGAGTAGATTCAATTCTAGATATTATTTCAAGCACTAGGACAAAAACCATAATTGAAGACACAAAGGTGATCACAGGACTTGCTCCTAAATTCAAGTGGGGAGAACTATATCAAATGATCAGGGACCAAAAAATCCTTGATGCAAGTCTCAAGGAGATGGTTTTATATGAGGATTTAAGAAGATCGAGAATTACCGAAGTAGCCACGTGCCTAGAACGTTTTCCTTGTTCAAAATTTATTGGGTGGATTTTACCGTAAGCGGATCATGCCTCAAGGATCATTTCTAATGTCAAAGGGGAGGATTTTTCC
Source organism: Pseudotsuga menziesii (assembly GCA_001517045.1). Lineage (NCBI taxonomy): Eukaryota > Viridiplantae > Streptophyta > Pinopsida > Pinales > Pinaceae > Pseudotsuga > Pseudotsuga menziesii. The sequence goes on from LPNX010568544.1 coordinate 455,724, forward strand.
TCATTTCATCCATCCCATATAGCAGCGGCTTATAAGTCACCTCCGGTCCAATTCATGATGATTGAATACTGGATCAAAGGGATAAGCATAAACCCCTTGTAGTATGCTAAGAAGATGGCAGTACCGAAAAAACAGTTGAGACAGAAGACGAGTGGGGATTACGAATATTAAATTTTAAGGACATTGTTTAGAATTATAGCTTTAATATTGAGAAAGATTTTTAGCTGAGCCAATGCAACCATTCACAAGATAAATTGGGTTCCTTTGATTTAACACATAGTTTTCCAGGGCATGGTCTTCAATTTGGAGGATACCATCTCAGATAGTCTGTCATCATGTGTTGTAGCCATATAGGTAGGTTTGACCCAAAGGAAGGAAAAATTCTACATGTCTTCATACCTCATTAACTACATATTGACTAGACACCTGTTTCCTAAGATAGGGTGCATCTGGAAAAGAACAGAAACTCCAATATATGTAGCTTAGTAAATTCCATGGGCCCATGAATATGGAAGCTATTATAAACTCATATGTTAAGAGTTCCTTATACATATTTATTGGATAATTTTAATTAAGGAACTAAACTACTTATTTGAAAATGTGATGGCATTCATTAGTGAGTATGGGGACTATTACTTCTCATGGGAGGGAACATACATAAAAATGTATGGGGTTTCTCGAGCTCCATCCCTTTTTCCCAAATACACAATAGACTTTGTAGTTCAGAAAGAAGCTGTCAGGAAAGTTTTCCTCAATGGGGTTGACAGTTACTTACATGATATGAAGAAATCCAATTTTCCTCCATTACTTTTCTGTATCAGAGCATACAAATTTTCCAAGGTGAAAGTGGCAGAAGATTTTGTAAATTATCTAAAAACATTCCATTTTGGGGAAAAGAGTTTTGCAAGAAATGACAACAGGGGTGTAATGGGGATTTCTCCCCTGTTACATGCAAAAACACCAACCTTAGCTCAACCGGACTATAAGGAAGAATTCTATGGAAAACATAAAAAAGAAACTAAACTAATAACTAAAAGCAAATATTTTTTATCATTTTATCATATATATTGGCTAAACCAATGCAATAATATAAAATGTAGACACACTTTCTTCTACAAGATGGGCCATCGTAGTCATCCTCGGAAGTGGTTCCCCAGCTCCATGGGTTGGTTCTCTAGTTGTCTCCATGGACATTTTTCAAATGGGGAATGGATCCAAGATTGGTATGGAGAATGTCTCAACGTACACCATGGAAAATAGCGTGGTAATGGGAGTGATAGCAGGAAAGTATGTGGTAAGAGAAAAATGGTGTAGCATAACAACAAGTAAATGAAAAGGTATGAGTATCTAAATGTTTTGGGAGATCCCTTCACAATGTATTTATAGTATGGTCTTAGGGTTTTTAAACAATAGTGGTGACCCATAGTATTTTATTTCCCATGGTATTTTTACCTTTTCTCATCTTTTATGGTTTTTGATCCGTTTTGGAAGAAAGTGAGGATGGACCATAATCAATTCTCATCATCCCTTCAATTATGGGAAGTAATAATGGTGTCTTAGACCATTTGTTATTGAAATACAATCCCGAAGGTCAAAAGTAATGGAAATATGGTGGGAATGTGATGTATGTATATGGTTTAGACCATGGAGAGCTAGGTGAACACTTTTTAGTGTTAACAAATTAACCCCTGATCTGTGAGGGTAGGAGCTCATCAGGGATAATTTTAAGGAACCATACTTATTTAAAAGTGTATAAATGTTGGCTAATATTACCAATTCTTAAAATGCCAACTATAAAATGATTGTAGATATTTTTCAAAACATATTTTAATTTCCAAGGGTTTTATATCATTTATATAATAATTTGGAGATTTTTAGGGTGAAAAAATTTTACCCCATCAAAATTGGGTGAAATAGGGCTTCAAAAAATGCAAAATGGAAAATCTTTTTTGGGAGAAAAACATGGAAAAATATCCCACTGGGCTAACATTCGCCCCTAAAATTATCCCTAGAGCTCATCGTATGGCCGATGCAAAACATAGGATCATGGGGAAATGGTGAGAACAATCTAGAGACTGGAGAGATATGTGAAGAAGTGGAGCTTCCTCATACAAAATATGGTGGATTTTGGTTTTTTATTATGGGTTCTAAAAATGGATGAGTTACAAATGTGTGACATGTATATGGCCGAGGGGGGCATATGCACCCATGCTCGTAACAATGTCAAAAGAATAAATAATTTAATCAAGACTCAAAACATGGGAGTCGATCAATACATATACAAATGATGATACATAATGGTGGACTCAATGGGACGTTGCATACAATGCTGATCTAAAGAACCGATACATAGGAACAATGGAATTCTCATGGAATGCAATATCATCACAATTGATGCTCTCTTAGATCTATAAGTGGATAGAACTGGAGGGACTCAATGATTGAGAGTCAGAAAATATGTGGTACAATATATAACATCAAGTACTGGATATACATGGAAGCATAAAACTGGCGCTCCCGATCACTATCGCCAACGCATCACAGAAATATCAAGGGACGTGAGACTGTATGGGTCCCATAGGGAGACTCACCATTATGCTAGAGTCAAGTGAAAATTGGGGTCTTCGACCAAATAAGGAACAGATAAATACCTTGTACAAATCTCAATGGTGCGATGATGTAGTTGAAGTTGAGCACGTGAGACACAACCAAAGCAAAAGGAACTAATGACTCATTCCAAGTGGTCAAAGGAACTCATCAATGAGGTGGATGAAACCAGGATACAGGGACCTCTGGGTTTGTCCTCTGGAATAGATGTGTTGGGGTCGACAAAGGGAGACCTACAACTAATAAATAAAATAATGTTTCCTTGACTAGAAGCATGAGGGAGATAACTAAATATGTAGAACAATCCGGGGACTGACATACTGAGTGGCGGAACATGGGCAGGGGAGTGCGGGGGATGTAAAATTCCTTTGTTCTGAGTATGACCACAGGGCTGACTTGGAAGAAAATGACATTGAATCATGGGAGAGGGATCATAGATGTAATACCGGGAAGATATCTACAGTAGAAAATACCGACGGAGGTAAATGGAATAGTGATATCGAGGGGATCCAAGGAAGACTCATCGTAGAATACTCTAGACAAAGGCAACACAATGGGGAAAAGCTTACAGAATGTGAGAACACCTGTGGTGGTGCCTAAAGACACCAGTTGGCCCTTCTTAATAGTTTAAGGAGCACGAAGAAATGATAGAAGTATGCTCAAGATGATATGATCTCTTGGATTTTTGCTAAGCCCAAGAATGTAAATGCTTGATGGTGTTTTCATTTTTAGAGATACTGAAAATAGAAAAAAGAATCTAGTGGGGTCTTTTTTTTGTATGTAGTATCCTAAGACTGAAAAAGGATAAAATTATACAAAGGAGCGCTCTCCGAACCTTTGGGGGAGGGATACTTCTTTACCGTTGATAGTCCAATCATGCCGGAAAAGGTTAAACCTATACTGAATGGAAGGTCATTCAAATACTTTTACGAGCATAAACGAAACCAAGTTTGTTGAGCAATCTTTTCTTGCTGGGAGGGCAGGAAAAGAGCTTAAGGAAAGCGCATAATGATCTTTTTTGTAAGTTACGTTCCCAATTCCCACGAAAGCATAAAATAATTACAAAGGGAAATGTTCCTAAATGGAAAGTGCCAGTGTGGTACTTTTCTGATGATAGTCTATATGGTTTGAAAAAAGTGAGAAATGAGGCTACTTATACACACTTTAAAATACTTTAATGAGTGTGAAAGGATGCAAGCATGCTAGGCAATCTTTTCATTCTTTTAGGAGTGAGAAAAGAGCTTAACATAAACTCGATCATGGTCAATCAAGCAAGGAAGAATTGTTTGATGTATGGATAGAGGTTATGTTATGAACATGGCTGATAGGAATAAATGCAGAGCACTCTATATTTCTATTATCATAAATCATATTTGCATATGTGTCTTTCTTAGATTTTATAATCTATATTTTTGTCTTGTTAGTGTTAACACTCATACCCATGTTAGAGAAAAAATATTTAAGAACTCTTAATTGCTTATTGAGATCAGAAGGACACATTTCCATAATAAAAGTATCATTAGCATAAAGTAGGATGATAAATATCCCATCTAACATTGTACCAGCACAACTTGCTTCTTATAAACACTTTTCTAGCTTATCAATGTTAATGTTAAAATGGGTAGGGGAGAGCGGGAAACATTGTTTAAATCCAATATTACAATTTAAAGTTTGTTGTCCAACCCTCATTATTTTTAAAATTTGCAATGAAATTTTCATATATCCTTATTGAGGAAGCTATGAACTCAAAAGGATCCTTAAGCTCCTCTAGCACATTCCACAAGTTATTTCTAGGAACTGTATCAAAAAATATTTCTAAAATCCACAAAGCAACAAAATAGGCCAGAATTATTATTACAACAATCCTTTGCAATGATACTAAGTGTAACAAGGTTTTATGTGGTTTAATGATTTCTTCTAAAACCTTCTTGGCCTTTAGCCTGATTACCTTCCATTTCTATCCATTCATTGATCTTATTTTCTAATATAATACCATATAACTTAGGTAAGACTCGGCTAATCGTAATAGTCTAATAATTAGAGGGGTAATTTTAATCTTTAATTTTTAAAATAGGAATAATGAGACTTTGAGTCCAAGGTGTAAGAAACCTTTGCTTGACTGCTAGATTAAATATTTTTTGGATGTGCGGGATGAGGACAGCCCCTCCAATTTTTAAGATTTCTGCTTGGTAGCAATCAATGTCTTCGGATTTTCTATTTGTTAAGTTCTTAACCCAGAAATATATATATTCTAACGAGAAAAATTATTTCTTTGTAAGAAGGGTTTGAATGTTATTTGTGATATCCAGGGATTCATAAAGTTTTTTACCTCCAAAATTAAGAGTTTTAATGTAAAAATTGATATTCACAATTATAAATTTTAAAATAATTTATGTAGAAATGGTTTATTTATATAAATAAAATATATTTATATAATTAATAAAAAACTATTCTATTAATATAAACGATTTATAATTTTTATATTTAAATTTAAAATTAAGTTTTATAGGAAATAAAAATTGTAAGTCCGCAAATATATTAAACAACAGTGACAAAATGTACATCAAAAATTACACCACAGAGAGGTCTTTGAGGTGGTTTGAACCAGTGGAACCACCACCCCAGTCATTTAAAACTTCTATTTTGTCTTATATTTACATAACAAAAAATTCCATCAACCGATTGAGGCCAAACTATGGTCATGAATTAAAGAGTGACAATGTTCATGGATTCATAAGAAAAAAACCTAGAAAGTAACTTATAGAAAAAAAATGAGAAAACAAATGGAACTAGTAGGATCCAGCTTCAGCGTCCTCATCACAAACCAAATAGGGTTAAAATTCCTTTAATATGCAACAACCTCTATGAAAATATTCATTAGAAGTTGATTCAGGAAGCTTGACAAGAAATGGAGAGGACTTACGGACAAGATCCTCATTTTCATGGACCTGTTTGTTGATCAGTAATGTCATGTTGGTTGGCACTAGAAATGGGGTGTTCATAGGTGTTGTAGAACTAGGAATTGATATCCTTTCCAGTGACAGTCTAGCACTAGCACTTGTGCTCCCTATTTCAGTGCTACTCATGATGTTATTGTTGCAACTACTTCCCCAAAAGTTTTGATATTTTACGGCCCCTCCTTCTACATTGTTTAAAATCATACTTAGATTAGTTTTGTTACTGAAAGAAGTTCACGCCTAAACAATTATTTTTTCTAATGGGTTTATCAAAATAATTTTTTTTTATAATTCAAACTCATAGTTTTTCTTTGATGTATCGAAGGAACTTGGCCAGTTTAGTGAATGTATCGGTGGAACTTGGCTAGTTGCTTCGACATGGTCAATGGGATCAAAGTTAGTTTTCTTCTCACTTTGTTTCATGGGAACTCAATGAGTGATGCTAACATGGTCGAAATAACTCGATGAGTGATGGTGACTGAACGATGAGCACTAGACTTTTGGAATATCTAGGTGAATTTCGCTGAACGGTCGGCATTGAAATTGTAGCTTTGCAATAAGTAGGGAATCAACACAATTCATCAGGTGATGTTGACATGTTTCAGAGAAACTCAATGAGTTATCCCGAAGAAATCACATGATGAAACAAAGAGAGAAACTTAGTAATATCGATCGACATGGTCGCGTAACAAAACATAGGGAAACCAAACAGGGAGGTCGAAATAATGTTGTAGTAACTCGAACAATGGCGCTGAAATGGTCGATGTCACTAATGGTCGATGTCACTATTTTATCGAAAGAGAGAGTGATTTAAGGATTTTGCACCAAAACGAAGTTATGATTCCAACCACCACATTAATTACCACACCTGCCGCTTTTATGACTAGATTTTTCATTTTCTATTAATACAGTTGGGATTTTGTTAGTTTCATTACCACAAACGTCATTTTCCACGTTCACCAATCAATGAAGGATGAGTTTGCAGCCCTCTATTTTCAATTACATTCTACGGCCTCTAAAAAATCGATAGGTAGGCTCCCCGTACCTCATGAACTCATGTTGGTTTAAAGTTGAAGCTTTTTTAAGTTGTATGGCCTCAATACTTGAAGTTTTTTCTTGTGGCCATGCTTCATTCCTTCGATTTTGAAAACACTTTGGTTTAACTAAACGCACCAGAAAGTTAGTTATTGATGTATGTTTCATGGAGGATAAAACAAGCATGATATATTTTTTACGAGTCTAAGTACAGCCTAGCGGGAACCCTTTGAAGTCGATATTTATGTTTTCAGTTTGAATGCCTTTTTCATTTTTCATGATGAATCTTTGTTTCATAAAAATCATATTTCTCCTCATTGTGATTTTATTAAGTTGTGGTTTTGCTCTAATGCACTTTAATACATTGTTCCCTTTTATTTTGGCTTGGAAAACTTGTACTACTAGGGTTCTCATTTGGCTTTGAATCCCAACGTCTAGTAAATGATCACTTGTCTTTTATAGGGAAACGATATGAAAAGGTAAAATTTGAAAAAAATGTTTAATTTTGCTAACGAGGAATTACATTTTTTTAATTAATGCTAGGATTGGATCAACCACTCAGTTTGTGAATAATGTTAGAAATGAACCTTACTTACCTAGATGGAGTGATGTGTAGCTTTTTGATGAACAATGACCCTTACCTTAGTACCAATTCGATGTGTATGGATGGAAAATAATGATGCATGGAAAGAAGGTTATTTTAAGGACCCATTTAGGATCCAACGGCTTAATCTAGAATAGCACCTTTACACTAGTAAATTTATGAGGTACAAATCCATCTTTAGTGAGGAATATTAACCACCCATATGCTAGGGTTTTAGAAGAGAATCTCCAATCTTTAGGCTACCTTTTCGCTAGAAAATTGACCACCTGGGTGGGAACAGATCCATTTCTGGAGTAATACGGTTTTCCTTCCATCCTGAGACTAAGACCTAGTTTCAATTCCAATTTTAAGTCTTTCTGTTCGAGAGTCAATATCTTCCACTGAGTTCATATCTCATCCACATTGCATAGTGCTCTCAACCTCCATATATCCACATTTCCATTATAATTCAAACTTTGGAACTTGGGTAAATGGAGAGGAATTTTTAGTAGATATATCCTTGGTGTTCTTCTTTTAAAGGCAAGAGTGATATGTTAAAATAAGAGGAACATATTAACTTCTATTACGATTCCATGGATTTATGATAGTATATTTTCTATCATTTTCAATACAATGATGCATTCCTTCACATAAATTGATTGAAATTGTGATTTTGTAGAATGCGACCCTGGTTATTTGTTTAAATTAATTTCATTATTTATAGTTCAATTCACCCCATTGTTTTTTCATTCATGTATAACAGGTTTCATTTTACATGAAATTGGATTACCTCACTACAAAGAGTGTGAAGACAGACTCCAAGACAAAGGATTTCAAAAATGAATAAGAAATGTACCAAGAAGGAGTCTAATGTAAGTGAAGTAGATTCGAATGTAGAGATTATTTCAGGCACCAGGAAAAAAACCATAATTGAAGACACAAAGGAGATCATAGGAATTGCTCCTAAATTCAAGTGGGGAGAACTGTATCAAATGATCAGGGACCAGGACATCCCTGATGCAAGTCTCGAGGAGATGGTTTTATATCATATTTAAGAAAATCAAGAATTACCAAAGTAGCCACGTGCCCGGAACGTTTTCCTTGTTCAAAATTTATTGGGTGGATTTTACCACAAGCGGATCACACCTCAAGGATCATTTCTAATGTCAAAGGGGAGGATTTTTCCTCATTTCATCTAGCCCACATAGCAGTGGCTTATAAGTTACCTTCGGTCCAAGTCATGATGAATGAAGACTGGATCAAAGGGATAAGCATAAATCCTTTGGAGTATGATAAGAGTATGGTGGTACCCAGAAAAGAGTTGAGATAGAAGACAAGCGGGGATTAGAAAATTGACCACCTGGGTGGGAACAGATCCATTTCTAGAGTAATATGGTTTTCCTTCCATCCTGAGACCAAGACCTAGTTTCAATCCCAATTTTAAGTCTTTCTGTTCGAGAGTCAATATCTTCCAATAAGTTCATATCTCTTCCACATTGCACAGTGCTCTCAACCTCCATATATCCACATTTCCATTATAATTCAAACTTTGGAACTTGGGTAAATGGAGAGGAATTTTTAGTAGATATATCCTTGGTGTTCTTCTTTTAAAGGAAAGAGTGATATGTTAAAATAAGAGGAACATATTAAATTCTATTATGATTCCATGGATTTATGATAGTATATTTTCTAGCATTTTCAATACAATGATGCATTCCTTCACATAAATTGATTGACATTGTCATTTTGTAGAATGCGGCCTTGGTTATTTGTTTAAATTAATTTCATTATTTCTAGTTCAATTCAACCCATGGTTTTTGCATTCATGTATAACAGGTTTCATTTTACACGAAATTGGATTACCTCACTACAAAGAGTGTGAAGACAGACTCCAAGACAAAGGATTTCAAAAATGAATAAGAAATGTAATAAGAAGGAATCTAATGCAAGTGAAGTAGATTGGAATGTAGAGATTATTTTAGACACCAGGAAAAAAACCATAATTGAAGACACAAAGGCGATCACAGGAATTGCTCCTAAATTCAAGTGGGCAGAACTGTATCAAATGATCAAGGACTAGGACATCCCTGATGCAAGTCTCAAGGAGATGGTTTTATATCATATTTAAGAAAATCGAGAATTACCGAAGTAGCCACGTGCCCGAAACGTTTTCCTTATTCAAAATTTATTGGGTGGATTTTACCGCAAGCGGATCACACCTCGAGGATCATTTCTAATGTCAACGGGGAGGATTTTTCCTCATTTCATCCATCCCACATAGCAGTGACTTATAAGTTACCTTCGGTCCAAGTCATGATGAATGAAGACTGGATCAAAGGGATAAGCATAAACCCCTTGGAGTATGATAAGAAGATGGTGGTACCCGGAAAAGAGTTGAGACAAAAGACAAGAGGGGATTATGAATATTAAAGCTTAAGGACCTCGTTTAGAATTATAGCTTTACTATTGAGCAAGATTTTTGGTAGAGCCGATGTGACCATTCACAAGCTAAATTGGGTTCCTTTGATTTAATACATAGTTTTTCAAGGCATGGTCTTCAATTTGGAGGATATCATCTTAGATACTCTTTCATCACGTGTCATAGCCATATAGGTAGGTTTGACCCAAAGGAAGGAAAATTTCTACATGTCTTAATACCTCATCGACTACATATTGACTAGACACCTGTTTCCTAAGATAGGGTGCATCTAGAAAAGAACAGAAACTCCAATATTTGTAGCTTAGGAAATCCTATGGACCCATCAATATGCAAGCTATTATAAACTCATATGTGAAGATTTCATTATACATCTTTATTAGATAATTTTAATTAAGGAACCAAACTGCTTATTTGAAAATTTGATGGCAGTCATTAGAGAATATGGGGACTATTAATTCTTGCGGGAGGGAACATACATCAGAATGTATGGGGTTTCTCAAGCTCCATACCCTTTTCCCAAATACACAATAGACTTTGTAGTTTAGAAAGAAGCTATCAGGAAAGTTTTTCTCAATGGGGTTGACAGTTACTTACATGATATGAAGAAAGCCAATTTTCCTCCATTGCCTTTCTGTATCGGAGCATGCAAATTTTCCAAGGTGAAAGGGGAAGAATATTTTGTAAATGATATAGAAGCATTCCATTTTGTAGAAAATATTTTTGCAAGAAATGACAACAGGGGTGTAATGGGTGTTTCTCCATTGTTAAGTGCAAAAACACCAACCTTAGCTCAACCGAGATGTAAGGAAGAATTCAATGGAAAACATAAATAACAAACTAAACTGATAACTGAAAACAAATATTTTTTGTCATTTTATCATATATATTGGCTAAACTAATGCAATAAAAAAAAATGTAGACACACCTTTCTTGTACAAGATTGGCCATCATAGTCATCCTTGGAAGTGGTTGTGTAGCTCCACAAGTTGGTTCTCTAGTTGTCTCCATGGACATTTTTCAAATGGGGAATGGATCCAAGATGGGTACGGAGAATGTCTCAACGTAAACCATGGGAAATGGCATGGTAATGGGAGTGATAGAAGGAAAGTATGTGGTAAGAGAAAAATGGTGTAGCATAACAACAAGTAAATGAAAAGGTATGAGTATCTAAATGTTTTGGGAGATCCCTTCACAATGTATTATAGTATGGTCTTAGGGTTTTTAACCCATAGTGGTGACCCATGGTATTTTATTTTCCATGGTATTTTGACCTTTTCTCGTCTTTTAGGGTTTTTAACCCTTTTTGGGAGAAGGTAAGGATGGACCATAATGAATTCTCATCATCCCTTTAATTATGGGAAGGAATAATGGTGTTTTAGACCATTTTTTATTGAAATACAATCCTGAAGGTAAAAAGTAAGGGAAATATGGTGGGAATATGATGTATGTATATGGTTTCGACCATGGAGAGATAGGTGAACACTTTTTAGTGTTAACAGATTACCCCATGATTTGTGAGGGTAGGAGCTCATCGTATGGCTAATGGACAACATACGATCATGGGAAAATGGTGAGGACAGTCTAGGTACTGGAGAGACCCACGAAGAAGTCGAGCTTCCTCATACAAAATACGATGGCTTTTGGTGTTTTATTATGGGTTCTCAAAAATGGATGAGATACAAATGTGTGACATGTATATGGATGAGGGGGGCATATGCACCCATGCTCATAATAATGTCAAAAGAATAAATAATTTAATCAAGACTCAAAACATGATAGTCGATCAATACATATACAAATGATGATACATAATGGTGACCTCAATGAGATGTTACATACAATGATGATCTGAAGAATTGATACATAGGAACAATGGAATTCTCATGGAATGCAATATCATCACAATTGATGCTCTCTTGGATCTATAAGTGTATAGAACTAGAGGGACTCGTTGACTGAGAGTCAAAAAATATGTGGTATAATATATAACATCAAGTACTGGATATACATGGAAGTATAAAAAGGCACTCCCGATCACTATCGTCAATGCAGCCTGAAAATCACAAGGGACATGAGACTGTATGGGTCCCATAGTTAGACTCACCATTATGCTAGAATTAGGTGAAAACTGGGGTCTTGGAACAAATAAGGAACAGATCAATACCTTGTACAAATCTCAATGGTGCGATGATGTAGCTGAAGTCGAGCACGTGAGACACAACCAAACCAAAATGCACTAATGACTCCTTCCAAGTGGTCAAAGGAACTCATCAATGAGGTGGATGAAACTAGGATACATGGACCTCTAGGTTTGTCCTCTGGAATAGATGTGTTGGGGTCAACAAAGGGAGAACTGCAACTAATAAAGGAAATAATGTTTCCTTGACTAGAAGTGCGAGGGGGATAACTAAAGATGTAGAACAATCTAGGGACTAACATACTAAGTGGTGTAACAGGGGTAGGGGATTGCAGGGGACTCAAAATTCCTTTGTTCCAAGTATGATGACAAGGCTGACCTGGAAGCAAATGAAATTGAATCATGGGAGAGGGACCATAGATGTAATGGTGGGAATATATCTGCAGTAGAAAATACCGAGGGAGGTAATTGGAATAGTGATATCGAGGGGATCCAAGGAAGACTCATCATAGAATACTCTAGACAAAGGCGACCCAATGGGGGAAAGTTGCCAAAATGTGTGAATGCATGTGGTGGCACCTAAAGACACCAGTTGGGCATTCTTAATAGTTTAAGGATCATGAAGAAGCGATAGAAGTATGCTCAAGATGCTACGATCTTGTGGATTTTTGTTGAGCCCAATAATGTAAATGCTTGATGGTGTTTTTATTTTTAGAGAACTTGAAAATAGGGAAAAGAGTCTAGTGGGGTCTCTTTTTTGTATGTAGTCTCCTAAGACAGAAAAAGGATAAAATTATACAAAGGAGATCTCTCTGAACCTTTGGGGGAGGGATACTTCTTTACCGTTGATATTCCAATCATGCCAGAAAAGGTTAAACCTATACTGACTGGACGGTCATTCAAATACTTTTACGAGAAGAAATGAAACCAAGTTTGTTGTGCAATCTTTTATTGCTGAGAGGGCAGGAAAATAGCTTAAGGACAACGCATAATGATCCTTTTTGTAAGTTACATTCCCAATTCCCACGAAAGCATAAAGGGATACAAAGGGAAACGTTCCTAGATGGAATGTGCCAGTGTGGTACTTTTCTTATGATAGTCTATATAGTCTGAAAAAAGGTGATAAATGAGGCTACATATACACACTTTAAAATACTTTAATGAGCGTGAAAGGATGCAATCATTCTAGGAAATATTTTCATTCTTTTAGGAGTTAGAAAAGAGCTTAACATAAACTCCATCATGGTCAATCAAGAAAGGAGGAATTGTTTGATATATGGATAGAGGTTATGTTGTGAAAATGGCTAATAGGAATAAATGAAGAACACTGATGGTGCCTCATTGTGGGATGGTGGATGGCAAAAATAATAAGGCCAATTGTGGAGTATGGATGGAGTGGATGCCTCATGAACATGCCATTACATACAATGGTGATTGATGTTATGGTACTCAAATCAAGGTGACATTCAAGAAATGGCCCGAAGAGTCCAAAGGGAGAGCACATGACATGGGTATCAGTAAGAGGAAGGAGGGAGGTGTTTTAGAAGTTCATTTATTCACCCGAGAGATTTTTTGAGAATGGTGGCAGCTTCCTATCCTTATACAGGACTATCCATACATGAGCATGGACTACCGGGGAGATGCGTAGATTCCTCAACCTCCAGGATAGGTCTAGGGAGTTTATGGTATGCTAACATAGTGGTAGCTAGATCATACATATGACTGACAACATACTAGGTGCATGTGCAAACATGGGACCGCACCATCCAGAAGGGTAACAGTGGTGAAAGAGGAAGGTGGAGGGTTTATATACACTTGCTCACATGCAGAAGATGCGATGGAGTTATACAATGGACACACTAGAGTTGGACATGGATTAACTACTAGACGGGGTCACTGACTCGTGGTAACAATGATGTAAAATAAGAAAGAAAAATTATTCTATAAGGGTAGTCATGGTGAGCAACTTGAGGCATAGAACCTCTTGAGGTAGAGCCCATTGTGGGGATTATTTAGGAGTGGTAATCAAAATTAGCAAGGATATATTCCTCCTTTCTGAGGCATCAATGGATGACATATGGTTTGTACAACATAGACTCAAGGTGCGAGGACCAAATCATAGACAAGGCCAAGATCACCTTCGCTAAAGGTGCGAGGGTGGACATGGGAGTCAAAATGGGACTTAGACCTAGTCTGGACTGCTTCAATAATATGGAGAGTAGCACAACAATCCTCATTGGTTTGTTAGAGCATAAGTAAGCATTGTTCTAGTGGTGAAGCATCAGAGAAAAGTTAGACGACAAGTTGGGGTTATAAAGTCTAGCATTTAATGGGAAGTACTGAATCCACACCATGGACTAAGTGAAATGGCATAAAACTAGTGGCGGTTTCAAAGATCTCTTGGTTGTCGCAAAAGTGGTTTCTGGATAGATCAGGTGGATCTTCCATGGCCGAGGACAAGAAAGGACAATTGCTTGTAGAGATCATATATATGGTGTTGGTGTTGTCCAAGGAATAAACCAGAGGTGGATCTCCTTAAGGACAGTAATGTCAGAATCACGGGAGTGTTTTCGAAGGTCACAAAGGATTGATCGATACTTAGGAAAGTCTCAGCAATGGTGAGAATATTTTCCATACAAGTCACAAACTATAGAGGAATGGTTGGTTTGCAATAACTTGTTCTTGACCAATAATGGATCCAGGATGGTGACCACTAGAGTGCTATCGACCTCATATATAGTGTCCATGTATGTGTGAAGGAGAGCCAAATTAGGAAATTTTTGGGTGACATGGTCTTGGACATCACACAAAGCACAAATAGGAGTCGGGCGTGGTTCATTCGTTGCTTTGGAGACCTTTCCCTTAGCCTTATTTGAAGGAGGAGGGGAAGGCTTGGAGATGAGAGTAGCTTTTGATGGACCAGGAGGTGGGTGTGACACTGTCTCAATGGGTTGGACTGGAGTCAACACATCCTGGGGAACTAGGGGTGGGTTGGGTGGATCAAGGTACCACATAGGAATTCCCAAAGTAAAATCTGGTAGGTTGAGAGTAGCCATGATAGGATTGCTCACAATGCCAGATGGTGGGAAAAGGAAAGGAATCATGTGGACCAGGAATGAGCCCTAATAATTTACCGATGATTATGGCTGGGATTGTGACTAAGGTTGCAATGTGGTCATAATGGTACCATATGTGATAGTGCAAAAATTTGATACGTTAATTGACAAAGGTGGAGGGGGTAAGGAAAAAAAGGTTTCCGTCATAGGGGTGTCGAAAAACAAGATCAGGAAAAATGTAGAAAAGGAAGGATGGAAACATTGTTGATGGTAGTGTCGACAGTCGAAAGGATTTGTTCTGGTGTGTTTGACCCCTTAGGATCATAGTGCATCAACTGGTCGAAGGTCACGATATTCCCATCATGAGGGAACATCAAGAGTCGAAAGAATGTATAGCCCACAACTCACATGGAATACATGTAGATACATCCTAGGAGGAGGTTGTAATCAAGTTGGGTGTTGATAAACTCAATTCCAATAAACATTGTTTTGTCTGGTAACTCAATAGGAACATTTGTGAGAATCCCTTACGGTTGAGTAGAGAGGACATCATAAGCACGAAGAGCAGTGGTGGAAGGTTGAAGGGTAGGGGATCCTATTTTTTTCAAACAAAGGTTGACATAACGCAAGTGGATGCACCGTCATTGATAATGAATTGGTATACAACCAAATTTTTAATTGTGACCAGAACTTGGAAGGCGATGGTAGACGACATTCTAGGTTCTCCTTGATCTAGGTCAAAGGTGATCAACCTAGAATCAAAGGGATCTATGACACCTAGCATGAACAAAAATGATTTACGCTGTGATGGACAAGTTTTAAGCACTTCCAAAGCAGACATGGTTGTGGGAGACTGGGCCAAGTTATCAACTATATTGTAGTTGAGAGCAGCTATGACAGTAGCATTGTTTATGACATGACACATAGGGAACCCTGGGATTTCGGTTGCCCCATCTATGGGGGGTCTTGATAAGTACATAGACATGTTAGAAGTGGTAGAGGTAGATGTTCTTGATGGTTCACTACTTTTGAGGTGGAGACATAGTGTTTTTTTCGAGTATGGAGGTTGACTTCAGATGATAATGTCATGAGGTGATGGAAACCAGCCTCAACAGGTGGGGCCATAAAAATGGTTGCAGGATATTGTGGGGACAAGGGTTGCATTATGACCATTCCTTGGTGTGGTAAGGTTTTTTGGAGAACCATAGGTGGAGGTCCTTGTGGTGTGAGGTTTGGCTACACTAGAGATTCCCAGTTGGATCATGTTGGCTATCGTTTTGGAGAAGTTGTTGGATGCAAGCCATGTGGGGACACTCATTAGTGTAATGGACATACCTGTTACAAATATCACACAGATGATTAGTCTGTAACTATGGGTTCTTCCTAGGTCGATTGGTATGCTGGGTATTTTGTGCAGGAGGTTTGACACCGTCATTATTCGAAGGGTTGGCCTGATGGCCACCTCCTTGGGGTTGGTTGTTTCCTTGATTCCTACCTCTCTTGTTATTCCAATGTCATTGTTGGTTATTATGGGTGGGTTGGTTAGGTTGGTTTTTGTTGTGCATAGACATGTCCCATAGAAACATGAGGAGTCAAGACCAGAGCCAGAGTGGGTTCGAAAAGTGGTGCATAATAGAACAGAGGAGCTGGAGGGGCTGCAAATTCAATCATGTGGCCAGAAAATGAATGTGCCAGAAAAGTGGGTCCATGAACATGAGGAGTTGGCATGGGAGGCGCATAGGAGGAGGTGGATCAATACTTAGCCATCATACCTGAATAATCAAGGGTAAACTCATGGGGCTCATAGGATGGTGTAGCACCATATTGAGCCGTCATACGTGATTAATCCGGGGCATAGCTTGGTTGGGAAACATTATGGGTGTTACGTGGATGGGGTGGCATCATGGGACAGGATATAAAAACTTAGGGTGTAGGGTAATAGATCTAATAACTCGATCATTAGTGTGAGATTCCCCCAGTGTATCTCCATGTGAGGTGTCGGCCCAGGGAGCATCGAGTATCATGGTATACAAATAGCTTGATTATGTGCATATCAGACCAAACAATTGAGCCTCAAGTATATCTTCTTCTTTGATTTTTGGTCGCTCATATGCAACGTCATTGGCTATGGCGGAAGTAATTTTTTGAGGAACCAATCGAGAAAGATCCTATCTGTTATCACCCAGAATCGTACCCAAGGTTGCAGGAAAGAGGACCCTGAGGTAACAGCAGAACCGCTTTAGGAAAGGGAGTTGGATTCCCCGTTTCCAGAGAGGGTTCTCTCACAAATGTATAACAAGGACAGACATATTGTCACAGAATTAATATCAAATATTGGTGGTTGAAAAAAGGTAAATATATATTGGGATATGGAGTCACAAATACCAAGAAATATAGAGCAGTTTTCATAAGAAACGTTTGCAAGAACAAGGTAGTACTTCAATCATGGTCAATATGTTTTTGGTCTGGTGCAAAATGAAGAAGGATGATAGTCCATCAATCTAGATCACCGCAAGGATGAATTATACACCAACTTTGGAAGAAACTTTTGATGAATGTTCAAGACAATGGCTAGAGCATAAGAATATGAGTTTTGAACCATTATACACTAGTCAAAGACATGGAGAAACATAATGTAAAGAAATTTCAATAAGTACATGCACGTAAACAAAGGAAATTACATAATGTAATTGAGAAATACACAAGAATTATTGCATTCAAATAACCAGCATTCGACTCTGTAACTTATATTAAATAAAAATATCATAAACACAATAGTACTACAGGTTCCAAACCAACCCCTTCTCCCACTATGGGGAGCATATTTATAGTCTTTGGGCCCTAGAGATCAACCTCAAAATGGGGCAAAAATTCATTATAAAATTAGAAACAAACTCATAACAAACTGTATTTTGGTGTTTTCTCCATGGATAGCATAAAACTACTAGTGATGGAGGAAACACTTCTGCTGGACCCCAAGAGGAGCTATGCCTTCAAAATCTAGGTTCACCTTATTACTTTACACCTACATCATCGGTTCTAATAACGGCTTAGGAATATCATCATTGGTGTAGCTTTTATTTAGCCTTTCTGTAACTTTCGATCACCTTCCATTGGTTAACCCTTGGAATTTCTAGATTTGTCATTTCTTCTGCTAATAGGATGAGTTCTAGGTTCTCCAGATAGGAAGGCACTGGTAATTTTGTGCACATAACTCTGAAATCAAGCAATTATTCAAATTCACTAGATAATTTCTTAACCACAATTTTACTTGAAAGTGACTGTTGAGCCATGTCTTCAAATTTCTTTTGTTCTTCCCTGCAATTGATCAATCTATGATGATACTCTTTCTAGGACAACATTGGTCCTTTTTCTTACCAAAAGAAGGGGAGCTCTATTTTGACCAGAGGATTAACAAACAAAACAAATTCGTTAACCTACTTATATGCATGAAGTTCCACTTCGCTTTGACCATCTTCAAGTGACAAAGTTTGTATACCACCCTCCTAGACCATGTAATGACCAAATTTCTATCTTGGATATTACCCCTTATGATGTCTTCCTCAGTTAAATTGTTTAGAAAGTTGATTGAACCTTCAGCTGTGTCCAGGAGACTTTTGTTGAGGTTCACTTTTTTTGTCTGAATATGCTCTTTGGCCACATATGTGGAACTTTCCTTATCTTGGATAAAATCCAAGTATGGTTGTAACTTGGCTGCTTCTACTATTACCATCTCCTAGATGAGGTGATTTTCCCTTGTAGGGCCGCTTGTCTTAAAGAATGTTTTGTTAATTTGTTGTTTTTATCCTCCAATTCTTTAAAACAGTCTTCCAACTTCTTTCTTATTCCTTCTTTGACCTCAGCCATGTCCATCAGGTCCTTATTCTATTTTCTTAGACCAATGATTTCTAGAGATTTGATACCTACTTTGGACATGGCTTGAGTGAGGGAGTCCGCATGAGATATATCAGAATACTAAACCACAAACAATGGTTGTCCTTGATCCCTTTCCTTCATCTTTTTAAACTCTCTTTCCAACTTAGCCTGCCTTGCTTCAGAAGGACCTTTTTTCCCTGACCAAGAGATCTACATCTTTCTCCCACTATTCTTCCATTTCTTTATGTTTGAGCAATCTAGCCTTATAATTGATAAAATTGGTGTTTAAGGCTTCCTTCTCTTTCTCAATTTTAGTCAATTTAACAGTTTGTACGAGCTTGGTAGTTGGGATTTGTAGATTTTTCTTTAACAGTTGGATTGTACATTCATTGTCTTTTAGTAACTTTTGAGTGGCAGTACCTTTGTCTCCTGGGCTATCTACTACTGATATACCCACCTAGAGATTCTTGATCTGGGCATGGTCAACTTTTTTCTCTACCTTCTTCTTTTAGAGCATTTATTCAAATCTTTTCTTACCAACAGTTACTTTGGATATATGCAAGGTGGCCTGCAACAAATCAGTGTAAAGGATGTCACTTATCCCTTGGTGTAAGTGAATCATGTTAGTTTCGGGGACCCTTTTTGGATCTACCTTCAGCTTAGCTACTTTTCCCCCTTTAATCACAACCAAATTCAACATGCCCTTGGATTGGTCTCTGACAATCACTAAGGAGGTACTCTGGCTTGACAACTTTTCCACTTCATCACACAACTTCAATATCTCCTAAAAATCCTTTTCAACGGCTTCTCTGTATTTATCTAGGATCGCAGCTTTAGACTTGTATTTATCTACTGCCTCCTTAGGGACAGTGTCGAACGTATATTCTTGAATTTCAAAAGTTAGACCTTTGGATTTAAATATTTTCTTTCTCCCCTTAACCTTTCCACTCCGCATGAATTTACCTGATTCTTAAGCCTTCTACTTCTTGGATGTTATGGTTGTGTCCCCTTCATCTACATCCATGGATTCTGTACATTCTGTTTCATATTCTTTTTCACACAGGCTAGCCAAAGGGGTGATTTGTTTTGATGCAGCCACAATGCTGGGGGGAGTTACTTGTCAGTGCATAGGAGGTCGAATTATCTGGAATATTTTCATCAAAGTTAGCCTCTCTAGGATATTTCATCCAATTTTCCTTCTCCACCAACCCCGCCACTTCAACATGCTCAAATAGCTTGTTCTTATTGGTATGCCTTCTATTAGATATGGTGTGGTGAGTTTCATAGTTAATCATGAACTCCATTGCAAACCATTTATATTTTAGAAAATTTCAAACATTGGCATGGCTTATTTGTTTTTAACCATGAAAGGACCAACTAACCATGTAAACCTAATATTCGTGAGCTTCCTGAAGCTTAGAAAGTGTTCATCTTCAACTATTAGCTTCTTCCTGATCAACTCCAGTGAAAACATCCTCAATGTCAGAAATGCTGACAGGACATATGGCTGGTGAGTAAACCCATAGACCCTAATCACCGTATTATCCTCAGAGAGAAACCATTACCCTACTCTCCTTTAATGGGGTAATTGGAATAGACTCTTCATCTCTGGTAGGACCCTTGGCAACCTATTTTGGAAAAGGACTTCATACACTAGTGCCATGAGGATATTCATGAACTTGCAATAACGTTTATGCATGTTTTCTATTCTAACCATCTCTAGGAGTTGCAGGTTGTTATCATTGAAACTCAAAAACATCTTCATAAGGAGAGACTAAAACCTAAAGGTTCTCGACTGAAAAACAATTAATCAACTGAAAATTATGTTGTGGGATAAGAATTCATCAAATTGTAGACATGCAGATAGTGAATATTGACTCAATATTTATGATGCTACTTGGCCTAAATGGAGGGTGAATATTAGACTCAATAAAGGTTTGGTGACAAATTGGTTCGATTCCATACCTAAGAAATGAATTTCTAGGGCTATCACAAATCGTGTCTCTTCATTAAACATGTCAAAATCAATGGGAAATAGGGGATTCAATAACTGGCTCTCTGGTTTCAAATAGGTTTTGAGGAAAGCTTCTTTTTTCTCTGATGAAGACTCTTGAAAAAACCAGAGTACATCTTCTTCATTGTACTCACTGGACATCTGGGTAAAATCATAAGGAATTAGCAAAGTTTTTCATATGGCAAGGGAATTTATGGCACACAACATCCTAGACCTAGACATGTCCATTATTACACCTTCATATGGAGAATAGTTACCTACGCACCATTCTACGAATTCCAGGAAACTAAGGGTTTGATGAACAGAGAAGTAAAAGAAAAAGGAACCAAACACCCCATGAGTGTCGATTCCCTCCAACTGAAGAGTTTTCAATTTACTCTGAGTTGCTTCTATACTATCATGTAATATGATAGTGTCAAAAAACTCAGAATCTTTACCCACTATGGCTTCTTCATCTCTGTGAAATTTGATACCTTGAGCCTCTAAATATTATGTTTTGTCCACGAGAAAATAATTTAATAGAGAAAACATGTACCATGTTAGTTGACATTTTGATTTGGAAGTTCATCCAAGGTGGCACAGTATGCACATTCCGAACCCTCGCTTTCTGATGCTCTAGAAGAATAGATGGAATAGATTGACATGCCAACTTTTATACTATTTTATTCCCTTATCTTCCCATGCATCTTTCTAGATGGATAAAATATTAGCCTTATATCTAGGACCTAAGAGTCTTGAGCCATGTGATATTGACCTTTGGTATTTGTACTATCACGTTTCCTCCTCACATCCCCTCGCACATTTCCAACTCATGGTATTTTACCTCCTCCATCGATCTTAAACTCTCTTTTACCATCTTGCCGTCCTAAGTGGAGAGATTTACTAAATCCTGCAATTTTCAACTAATATTTTTTCCACACAAGTACAGATAGAAGAATATCTCCTTGTTGTAGATTTACCTTCGCACCAATCACTACCATCAAATAGATCCCCTCTTTAGTGCAATTTTCAAATTTTGAAACACTATTTCCCATGAGCATCTTAGATCAGCAAAATTTATTTCCACCGTCAATCGAAGACTTTCATGATCTCGATTGTCAAAAGCTACTGATGTTTAAATTGTTCCACCAATTTGAAATGCACCTTTTGGTGGTACATTTAAAACCTGCATAATGGCTCTCCATCGTTGATCTTCTTCACCTCTTTCTCCTAATCATTGAAAGGTGTTTCATTCTTTGTCATCTTCCTAGCTGGGGTCTTCAGTTTTCTCTTGCAAGGAAACCATGAGGAGGCTCATCTATGACTTTGTACCTTGGGATTCCCTTCATTTGAAGGACCGTGTCTAGTGTGGCTCACTCTGTTCTTATCAACTTTCGTACTCCCTTCTTAGAGCCTTTCCTTTCTTTAAGAAATCCCATTACAACTCCTGAGTTTCTTTGACATGAAAATTTTGTAGGCTTCATTTCTTCCCTTATGGGCCCAAAACCATTCCATATATTTAGCACAAATCAAGTGCTAACAAGTGGCTCCATCTAGGGATGCTATCCTCCTTGTGAGGTAGCAAAGAACCCATAGACCAGGTTCTGATTCCAATGGGAAGGTATCTTTACTCTGGAATTCAAAACATTTGTAAGTGTTGCTATGTATGTAAACAAGAACAAAGAAAAAGAAACATGGTCACCATCCTAGATCTTATGGCCTTCTCCTCAGGCTTCAAATATTTTCTATATCTACCTTTTTATTTCTTGAAAACTAGGAAATATATACAACTATGGTACAAGTGTTTACCTCTTCTTCTCATGTCAAGTAGTGTTTAAGAAACCTTCCATTCACTAGAGCTCCTTCCAGAAGGGACTCATCTTGATGTTGTATAATGAAATCATTTTCTCCTCTGTGTGTCATGGCAATGTAGGGACCTAGCCACATGTGGTCAAATTTCCCATGTTTCCCTTTATCTTCGTGAGGTGCATCCCACTTTAGGTCCAAGGAATCAATCGAGAAATTTTCCTCTTTAACCTTTGTGTCAAAATTATTCTTAATTTTCTCTTGATGTACCTACACTGTATTGTACGTTTTATCCCTCAACATGTTTAATTATGATGATCTGGTTTATTCTTCTCTCCATGTGATTTGGTTCACTTTGTTGTTCCTGCAACAACCTCATCACTAACACTCCTAAATATGTTGGGAAGACTACTTCAAATCCATATACTAGATGGAATGGGGACATCCCAATCGCCTTTTTGGTGCTGATCCTATCAGCCCATAAGGCGTATTTCAACTTCATGTGCCAAGCCCTCTTGTTGTCTTATAAAAACTTCCTTATAATCCTTACCAGAATTTTTTTTGAAGACTCTTCCAACTTGTTCCCCTAGGGGTAATAGGAGGTAGAATGGTTAAGGCTAATGTAGTATTTAGGGCATAAGTTGATCATCTTCATTGACTTAAAGGCCACTGCATTATCTCTTACTATTCTCCTAGAGCACCCAAAATGATCTAAAATGTTCTCTTCTAAAAAAATCATAATCACCTCATCGGTATCCCTTCTCGTGGGTATTTCTTCAATCCATTTGGTAAAGTAATATGTAGCCATCACAATCCATCTATGTTTCCCAGAGGAGTTGGGATTTATTTCCCCAATCAATTCTATCCCCCACTGTTGAAATGGTGCTTCCACAGATATAGGGTTAAGAGGAAGTGGGATGAGTTTCCTTTTACCCTCAAAAAATTGGCAATGGTGGCACTCGGTGATCTCTTTGTACACATCACAAAACAATGAGGTCCAACAGAAATCAGCCCTCAAAATCTTGTTCATTGTAACCTTCAAGGAATGTTTCCCCCCACAGTATCCCTTGTGAAATTATTCTATGGTTTGTTGGGATTCATCGTCCTGAAGGAAATTCAAGAGGATACCTCCTAGATCTTTCCAATACATGTACTCATTCAAAATAAAATAAAAATCTGATTTTAACTTTATTGACCTTGCTCTTATTTTTCTCAACCCTGCAGGATCCTGTACTTTTCACAACACATATATGATTTCATAGTAACAAGGGGACATGGAGAAGCTCGACATTTCCTGTATCTCGGCATCTAGTTGAAGTGAGTGGCTGGTCAAGAATTTCAACTGCATGGAATCACAGCTGGATTTCGTCATCATTTTGGCCATCCTCTGACCCTTAACCAATTTGGTGGGCTTGATTTCAATATCATACTCCAATAGCATTGCAATCCATTTCACTCTTCTTCCTTATGGGTATGGCTGCATGAGGATTCCTTTCACAATAATTCTAGGCACATAAACAATGATGTGTGCGTGGATGACGTAGACTCTGAAATCCTTTAGAGAATTTATTAGGGCATATGCCCGTTTTTCCATTATATCATACTTCAATTCCCCATCTCTCAATACTTTTCTTAAAAACACTAGAAGCTCGACATTTCCTGTATCTCGGCATCTAGTTGAAGTGAGTGGCTGGTCAAGAATTTCAACTGCATGGAATCACAGTTGGATTTCGTCATCATTTTGGCCATCCTCTGACCCTTAACCAATTTGGTGGGCTTGATTTCAATATCATACTCCAATAGCATTGCAATCCATTTCACTCTTCTTCCTTATGGGTATGGCTGCATGAGGATTCCTTTCACAATACTTCTAGGCACATAAACAATGATGTGTGCATGGATGACGTAGACTCTGAAATCCTTTAGAGAATTTATTAGGGCATACGCCCTTTTTTCCATTATATCATACTTCAATTCCCCATCTCTCAATACTTTTCTTAAAAACACTATAGGTTGTTCGGTGTTTTGGTAATTCTTTTGTAACAACACCCAAGAAACAGTGTGGGCATACACATAAGAGAATATCAAGGAGTCTTTGTCAAAATCTGGACTTATCGGGACCAGGGCCTTGGTGAGGGCCTTTTTTATGTCCCTGAAAGTTGTCCTTGTGTCCAGTGTCAACTTAATCTTCCATTCCTTTTTAATCATGTTGGTAATATTCATTAGTATTTCCGCAAAACTGAGGATGAACCTTCTTAGAAAATTTACCTATCCGGTGAAATATTGTACTTCTTTTTTTCTTTTCAGCTCTTTGACCTTCTAGATGGATTTGATTCTTTCCAGGTCTATCTTTATACTGTCTTTCAAGATGATATGTCCCAACAAATTTTCCTCTTCTAACCCAAAATTAGATTTGTGAGGGTTCAATGATATTCCATATATTCTACATTTAAGGAAAACCTTCTCCAAATGTTGGATGTGTTCCTTATTAGACTTGGAGTATACAGCAATGTCATCCATATAGAAAAATACAAATTTGTCTTTTTCTTCAGTGAAGGCTATATCCATGGCACACTAAAACGTGGCGCCGACGTTCATGAGACCAAAAGGCATCTTGGCGTACATAAAAGTGCCCCACAACATGGTGAAAGCAATTTTATCTTGATATTTAGGAAACACTTTCACTCAGTTGTACCCCAAGAAACCATCCATGGTGGAAATCCTCTTAGACCCCACAACTATCTGTAAAATGTGTTCCATATTGGGAAAAGGATAATTGTCTTTCAAATAAAACCTGTTGAGATTTTTGAAGTCTATGCATATCTGAAGCTTGTCGTTCTTTTTTCTAACCGACACCACATTTGCAACCCACTTGGAAAACCTTAGTGTCACAACTATTTTTGCATCAAACAAATTCTTGATTTATTTCTCTATGGTGGTCAGTAGTTTTGGGTTGGTCCTCCTCAATTTCTTTTTAAAAGTTTTTTTTGCTTGGATTTATGGGAATGGTATGTTGTATGATGGAGGTGTTGTATTCTTTAATATCTTCATAACTCCATGCGAAGATGTCAGTATACTTTTTTCATCATATTGACGTAGTATTCTTTCACCTTGGAAGGTAGCTTCTTTGACAATTTTATGATCTTTGGGTGATCCTTGGTACCTATATTCTTATCTTTGATGGCATCATCCACTGGTTTCATATTTGGATCCTTAGCCACATCATTTTCGTAGAACAATGTCTCTAGGGGGATGAGGCCTCTAGTAATATGATTACCCTTCAATTGGACTATGTCTTTCCCTCCCAACGAATCCTTGTACTTTCCACTTTCATCAATCCCTTCTTCACCATCTTCAGTATCCTAAAGATTCTTGTGGTGATAGTTTTCGTTATCTATCTGGGTGTTTGTGAACTTGTTTGATAAGTTGAGAAATCTCCTGATCCACTCATCATCTTCGAAAACTTGCTAATGTTTGGAGTTTTTAGGTATAGAGGACCTGTTTCTGACATATACCTCATGCCCTCTTTTCAATTTGTAGAAAAAAGGATTAATGAAAATGACACCAAATGCAATGGAGGTATAATCCCCATGTGACCAAGGGGTAAGAGAAGAAGGGATGGGGCATTGAACAAAAAAAGTCAAAAGTGGATCTAGAATAATTGAACAAGATAGGATGGAGAGATAAGAGAAGAGAACTGCATTATGAGAGGTAATCTATAAGTTCTATTTAGACAATTTGAGAAAAAGAGAGAAGACATATCAGACAGTATTTGAGGAGAGGATGGAGAGATAAGAGAAGAGAAATACATTATGAGAGGTAATCTAGAAGTTCTATATAGACAATTTGAGAAAATGATAGAAGACATATTAGATAACTTATCTGAGGAGGAGTCATATGAGAAGGAGAGAGCGAGGAGTGCACTAGAAAAAGATAGGTTATAGAGGATTGTGATAGATATAAATAAACTCTAGAGTAGTGTCCTAGAAAATTGTTTCACTCTTTTCAAGAGTAAACATCCACAAGTATTCCCCCTCCCCTCCACCCCCTACACACACAAACTTTTGTTGTTTCTAGTAAATTTTTTATATATTTTTCTCTATTGGCCTTTACTATTGAAAATAAATTTTTAATAAGATTTAGAAAAATTAAAATAAATTATGGTTTCAAATTGAAAAATGAAAAAAAATTCCATGGATAAGGGATTTAATGACAAATCTACTACAATTTTGAGTGGATCCCATTCTTTTTGACAAGTCATATTCATCCACCTAGATATTCTTGCTTAGCTCTAACTTCATGGTAGTGTTATGGTTCTTTCATATCATAGTTTTTATCACTTAAGGTTTTGACATTATTATAAATAAGTTTTAAACCTATTTTTATTCCTACTTTTAACAAATGACTTCTGTGACCATCACATTTCTTCCCAAAGATAAACTACCATCACCCTAGCTCCTTTGATTGTGTTATGCATTGAAGTGGTTTCCACCATTAATTCATTAATAGAAATTCATTTTGAATAAAATTCTTTACATTTAAACTAGATCTCGATCTCTCTATAATATTTTAATGTTCTTTCATTTTGTTCTCAATCCAACTTAGATCATTACATGTATATGCCCTCCGTTTCTACATTACAAAATATTGTCTTCACATAAAGTTGAAAAGAATGTTTCAATATATTATACTCCTTTGCTTTAAGTTTTTCCCTCTATATGTTCAATAAGAATGAGAATAATGTTACTAAGTGTAGCAACCCGAAATTTAATAAGTTAATTATAAATAAAAACATAGGAAAATGTTGGATATAATATAATTGATTTTTTTAACTTAAAATAAATTTTTAATAAAGAATTAAATGTTTTATACCTAAATGAATTTGGTAATTGAAAGCAACTATAAAATTTCAATTTTCAGTTTAGTGGTAGTTGAATTTCAATTCAACTTTGAGATAGCTTGAGGTTGAACTATATCTTCATTAGTTACCTTTATTAGTAATACAAAATCATGAGATTGTGTGTGCTTATGTTATAAATATATGTAACACTGGAAATAGAAACAGTGTTCTATAATGTTCAAACTCAATATTTATATTTAAACACATTAAAACATTAGCAACATCAAGAACATATATGAATCTAGCTTTAACAAAACCCATAATATATTTAAATTAATTGTTAGAAACAGATTCTTTTAGTTTCAAGAATTATATATATATTCTCTATTGACGAGACCAACCACGTGAAGGTGGAAGCTCATTTGTCCCCTCCCACCCACCCACCCTAGAATCAAAGAACAAAAAAATCGTCAACCTTGATGTGTTTTTTATTCATATGAAATGTTTCAATGTCATATTATCAAGAATGGAATTATGATCTTCTATTGACAATTTCCATTGTTGATGGTTGGAATTTTTCCTACTCTTCACTTCCTTTAACTGCACCTAGGCTGCTATGACCAAATGACTATATTAATCACATATAAAATCTGACTCGTAGTCTTGAAAAAGAATACGGTCTTTACATTTCCTTAATTCTACAAATAAATGTCCCATTAAAACCATTGAACCCACACCATACATATAATTTGACGGGTCTTTAAATTCTTGCATCAACATGCTTTTTGACCTAGTGCATCTCAATAAATAATAATGCAGTTTTTCTCGATTCTCTACCGGTGCAATGAAAACAAATACATCACCTTGTCTAACCAAATTAGAAACATGCTCATAATCTTTGTCAATCCCACATGCTCATAATCTTTGTCAATCCCAAGCGCTTCATTGTCATGCTCTACATTGTTGATATTTCCAAATGGGGGAAATGGTGTCAATTATTGGTGTCTCCATGGTTTCACAAATTTGTTAGTCTAGTTTTGACACTCATCCAAAGAATGTACACAATCAATACATGCAAGACAAAAGAAAGAGTACTTCCGTTTCTTCATTGCTTGTATATTTATCATTTTCTTACTCCTAATGGAGTGTAAGACCCTTGTTTTCAAGATTGCAGTACAATTATGTGGCATTGATCTTTCAACATCACCCATTGCAATATTCCAGAACAACCTTCTCACATTACCCATCCTTTCATTGAATTCATGGCTCATTTTTTGTTTGCACCAATTAACAAAATCATTTGAATTTGAAAGGTGAGAACCAAAGTGATTCATTTGATATCTCCTAGGTGCATGTTTCACGCAGGATCCAACACCATCATGTTCTCCTTTTCCATGTCTTATTTCAAAAAAGCTCCACGTGTGGCGAACATTCGTGTTTCCACGAAGATGAGACAACCATAAGAATGATCGCGCTGATTTAAACTGGCCAGAACAACCATCTGACCACACACAATGTTCTTTAAAATTGACCTTCCGTATTGATAATTCTTTATAAAGCATATCAAAACAATGTTGGACAAAACATGTATCATGTGTACGATCATCATGGATGTAGAAATGATACTACTTAATCACTTTACAGTTATTTTCATTGCTATCAAAACCATCGACATCAAGCTCTGCATGTGTATACATAATATGGACAAGTATATATACCTAATCTAAATGATAATACTCACTCTGTATCTCCTTTTTTGCAATGAAAGTGTAGTTTTCAGCAAAATCGACAATGGATAATATTATTCCTTCCAAATACATCTCGTGATTACTTGAACTGTAAGTCCTTCCATCGTGCTGAGTGAGAGTGCTTGATATATTTATATATTTGACCCCTAAACAAATTCATAAAATCTGTCAAAGAGATATCACTTTCAACTAAATTAATCTTTCTTGATGTTGTCGTTGAGTCTGTAACAAGAGTATAATCAACATAGTTATATCTCTTCTACTTCACAATGTGATTTGAGAATTGAGGATCGTTTGCATCAATGTGGTAGTTAGCACTAAAAAGGGCCAAATCAGAACACTCCTCACATGTTTTACCTCCGAACCATTTCTTCTTATAGAATACTTGATCATTCTCTTGCGCACATAATATTTTAGATACAAATCCACGAACACTTGCGGGAGGGGGGTTATTTGGCCAACACTGCATGCCAAAATCTTTATTTTCTCATATTATAATTCGAATTATACATGGTATCAACAACAACATGTTTCACGAACAACGATGGGCCTGACAAACCATGGTTTAAGCTTCACAAATGTGCTAAGGGAAATATTCACATCAACATTACTCTCCATAAAAGTTTTGAACATTTCCACTTGAGTGATCTCTGTTATGTGTTTTGCATGAGTTTCATAGTTTCCTTTCGATACACGACATCGCACAACATCCTTTTCATTTGGTAAGACACAAGATCTTAAATGCCAAAACTCTTTCACCCTATCCCTCACATTATCTGGAATTCTATCTTGATAAGGTTTCCTACAAACAACACCCCAACATCCATATTCATCATCCTCATCTAATTGAAACCTAAAGTTTGTATGATTCCATAAACTTTTTCTTGATGTTTTTAACATTCTTGCAGTCGTAGACAACAAACGACTATTTAGAGTGTTTTTTGACACAACCCATGTTAGAATAGATTTATGAGCAAGCATGTAATTATGAGATCACTTTTTGCAAGTGATGTAAGGAACATGATGTCATATTTTGTGATACAATCTCATTTGATTTAGCCTCTTTGACATTTTGAATTCCCAATAATGTCATTGCATTTCTTAGACATTTTCACTTTAACAATTTATTTAACAATTGAGCTTGTTCTATGAAAGAAATACCTTCAAAATATTCTTTGACTATATTTTTTACTCTATAACGAGTTGTATGATCATGCATTGGAGGTCCCATTTCTTCAATTTTAATTGAATCCATATTCTCCAAAAATGTATCATCAATGACGATATTGTTGCGGGTTCTAATTAATCTCTGTGAATTGGTAAATGTGGTAGGATGTTGTATGTTGGATGTCGACCCTGCATAAAAATAAATATAAATTTATCTAATTGTGAACTTTCAAATCA
>LPNX010568544.1:486789-500299 GCA_001517045.1 Pseudotsuga menziesii
TGTTCTTCATTTCTTTCATCAACGCATTCCTCGACAATCTACATTCCATCATCACCACCATGTGCGAGGTTCACATCTCTTAACTTTCTCGTGTTTTCATGCTTTATCTCTTTCTTTGCCTCTCCATCAGTTCTGGTGCGATCATATTTTCTTTCGTGATTCCTTCTATTTCTGATGTTGAAGGAATTAAAAACCTAAAATCCAATGCATGAAAAGATATGAGAATTGAGAGTTAAATACATGTTGAAAAAAAGATAACAGCAAAACCCAACAAGATTAATATGCTAAGCACTCTTGTATGAAAAATTTACCAAATTGTTGAATGTGGTTGTCAAAGGAGTTTAGTAATGACAAATGAATAAGCAAGGACATGAGAGCAAGGAAAAAACCAGTGAAAGAAAAATTTGAATAACAAAGAAAACTTGATGACATGGAAAGTATGATGATGTGGCATGTGTGATGAGGCTGGAAATACATGTGATTGTGTCATGGTGCTATCATTAAGTCAGTGTTGAAACCTGACATCATTCTGGAAAAGAATTACAAGTTTCTTAAAAATTTGAAAATTGACTAAGTATGGAAAAATGAGTCAAAACTACTCGAAGAGAATGCCCTCTATAATGAAGGGTTTGACTAAAATTCCCACACCATGATACCATGCTATATAGCTTGTTGAAGTGGATCTCTATTCATGGTCTCGGGTTTCCTTAATCGCTTATGAGGAAAAAATTATAGGTCTGCCAAAACAAGGTTTTGCACCATAGAAAGTAAAATTTCCTAAGAAGTCTCAAGAAAATGCGGGCCATAACTCATAGTTTAAAGTAAATTCTCACAACATATGGTCAAGCTGTACTCTATTGATTTTTCTACCTAAACATGATCTTTGTTTGTATTAAGCACATGCCTGAAGAAAAAATTATGGATTTGTCAAGATAGAGTACGTTCAGGATAAATTTTGGAGAAAGTATTGAAAACGAGTAAGTGTTGGAAAACTGGCTCACGTGGCCTTGGGAAAATGCTCGCCATACCTAATGGGTGAATGGTAAAAATAATCTGAAACTACCATGCTCTAGCTTGTCCAGAAGGATATCTCTCCATAGTCTTAGTTTTCATAGAAGGTGTTTGATGACAAAATAACATCCTGCCAAAACATGGGTTCAAGTTGCTTTTACACCAAAGTAGCAAATCTACCTAATTGGCCTCAAGAAAATACATGCCATAGTTTGTGGGTTGAAGAAAATTACTACACCATATGCTCATTATGTAGATGGGTGTTTTGTCTACGTGTTCACATCTTCATATCGACTTGAAATTTTCTGAGGAAGAGGTTATGGATATGCCAAAATAGGGTTTCATGATAAACTTTGGAGAAACTCTTGAAAATTACCAAGTGTTAGAAAACTGGCTCAAGTGGCCTTGAGAAAATGCTTTTCATACCTAATGGGTGAATGATAAAAACAATCTAAAACTATGAGGATCTAGTTTGTTAAGAAGGATATCTCCCCATAGTCTTAGTTTTCACAGAAGGTGTTTGATGAAAAAAATAATAGCCTGCCAAAATAGGGGTTAAAGAAAATACCTTGATAAAAAAAACAACTTTTGTGGCCTAGAGAACTTGGATAATGTGAAATCTCGGGTGATCTACGAACTCTCAGCTGCAATATATATATATGAAAACTCTCGATTGAACAAGGGATTTGCAAACTCTCGGCTGAAAAAGGATTTGCAAACTCTCGATTGAGAAATTGATGAAAACTATCTCGGCTGAGAGACTATATATACACTTGTCGGTTGAGAATTTGTGGAATCCCGTCGAAATCACGGGAATTTAATTTTTCGGCCCCCAAAACATTCTCGGAGCATTATGTGACAAAACTCTCGGTCGAGACATGTTTTCAATTTTCGTCCGAGGCTTTAAAACAAATTTCAGCTAAGATATTTAATTAAATCTGGGTTAGATTTCGAGCAAAAATGACTCTCACCTGAGATATTTTAAATGTCTCGACCAAGAGTTTTTAGTCAACATTTCCAGCACCATATCTGTGGTTTTCAGAAATGTGTCACTTTAGCAAGGTTGACACACTGCAAAATATGAGAATTACCTGCCAAAGTTTATACCAGTAGATTCATCATTCAATCTACTTGCTCATCATATAAATGTTCTTTTAATTTCATTTAGGATTTCTATTTTTTACTATTTTTTTCTAAACATTATCATTAAAAAATTTAGTGACTTAAAAAGCACTGACAATGAAAATTCAATATCATCATGAAGACGATGCCAAAAAACAATTAAAAAATCGTAAGGTTGTTCCTTGTAGTGTCCTCTTCAAAAAGGTGCTTTTAGTTTTTTTGATAAGAGTCACATTTGAAAGAAAATGAGACGACAAAAACGTGTGTCAATAAGGCACCATTTTTTGTATATATGTTATTTCGATAAATAATAAAAATTAGCATATAAGTCTGAAAATCCTCAACATATAGTCCATGCACAAGTGCAATCAGTGTAGATTATGAGTATACATTTCGTTTCCCTAAAATAAATAACTATCTCTAAGAAAAATGGCATGCACAAAGGTCACTCATTATTCATACTTAACATTTTAAAGTATATGTCGTTGGTGGACATCAAATTTTCCCCACTATATGTCAATAAAAAAAAATTAAAAAATATGAGTACGTAGTTGATTCAATTCTCTAAAACATTTTTGCTTACTTCAAGGTGAAATTCCTTAGGGAGATTAAAGTTGAATGGATTGAAGTTGAAAAACATAAAATTTTGCAATTTGTTTTGTCAAAAAACAAGCAAAAGTGTTTCCCAACTTCATTTTTTCACTTGTAATCATTTGAGATCAAGTCAATAAGTTTTATTACAATTATTATATGTTAAATTATAAACTCCTAAGATGAAATAATTCTAAGTTACATGTTATTTAAAATAAATGGTGAATTATAGTTATGATGATTACATGAAATGTTAACTTGTAGATTGTTGGTATGTTGAAATATTAATGAAATTTAACATCAATATAACCAAAGGAAACAATTATACAATAATCACAACAATTACTTATCTATGTAAGAAACATTTAAATATTTATTGAAATAAACAATTAATAAATGAAGAATTTTTTTTATCAGTGTGAGCTACCTCAAGTGGTCTAGTATTTTAAGTTGTAAGCCTCACTTGATGTTCCATAGGATTAGCTGTGTAATGGACTTAGGTAAATCACAGTATAAAAAAACAAAGAATGTTTTTCAACCAAAGAGAATAAAATAATTGTAGATTAATTAAAATACAAAGTAAATAACATACATACCTATTAAATCATATTTTATTAGTAATGGTTTGGATAATCAAATACAAAACCCAAAAGAGTGAAAAAAATCAATTAAGTTGCAACAAATGAGATGTTAATAAAATGATATACGATATTGCTATAGTGAAAGAGATTAAAAAATATGCATTTAATTAATAAAATCAAGTGAAGAACAAAAAAAACTCAATTTCACCTTAATTTCTAATCTTTGTTATAAGCCATCTTGTAATTAAAAGTTTTGTTATTATTATTTCTAATAAAAAACATTATACATACTTACTCTTTTCCATCCCTTAATTAGGTTTCCTTCTCCTCCTTTTATTCAGCGTAGCGAGATCACAGTGCGATAGCTTAAATCCATTCCTTATTTAGGTTTCGTTGTCCTTTTAGAGAAGGTAAGGTGGTAACTAAAAAATGGATAACCATCTTAATTTGTATAATTTGAAAAATAAATTTGAAATGTCACTTTAATCTAAAAAAAAATGAATTTCTGCATTTTATAAACCAAGGACCAAACCATTAAAATAGTGGCCATACTTATAAACATGAAAAATACATAATATCTTGAAACTATATATATATATTTTTAATAAAAAACTTCAAATTTATATAACAACTCACTAACTTAAATATATTTACATCATTCAAACATAAATATATTTCATTAATTTTCTACTTCCAATCATAACATGTCACATCATATCACAATGATATCAAAACATTTTCATTTTACCAGAAACATAAAGGTTAAATACACGACATTCAACTCTAGTGGGGAACATGGTTATTATGCGAACCTCATTTAGGCCAATTATTTGTAATAAAGGAAATGGAGATAGAGTCGAATGGTTATAATTTCGAATCTTAAGTACGTAAGGCAGAGGTCGTATAGGCAAACGAGACGTTCCATTTATTACTATTTAAGCCCCCCTAAAAAAGGCTTCCGCGAGACATTTAGGTTATAGTCTCCCGTTATCAGAATATTCAATAATAATTAAGGCCCACTGGTTCGTAAACTTCAGTCTACAATCCATCAGTTAAAGACCACTATACTTTAAACTTCACTCTACAATCCCTTCTTCGTATTAAGAAAATTCTGTATATTGTTTGCGAAATTGAAAAGTTCAAACTTTTAAAAAGTGATACTGTTAAATAAACTAGAACGCTTCATGAAAAAAATAATTTCAAACTTTTATAAAGTGATGCTGTTAATTAAACGAGAACGGTTGATGAAAAAAATTTGTTATAGTTTTTTTGATAAAAACTGATTGTGTAGGTTTATTGGGGTGATCCCTAACGTGGTCCCTCCAATCACTCGATCCTAAAATCAAGTTATCTTATGAGGATTTCTCGAGTCACAGGAGCATAGATGGTACAATAATCAGATAAGTTGGATTAAACCTGAAAACGAATGGGTTACCAATGAGTATACACATTCAAACGTTTGCAACAACACATTTTCCAAGAATTTCAAAATTTGAAAAAGTGACAGTTATAAGAGTGTTGATCCAGAATATAAAACTACTCTTTGAAAGCTTGAAACTCAGGCTGTAAAAGATTACAGGGGAAACAAACTCCAAAGGGATTATTCCAAATGCAATCCAGAATATAAAACTATTCTTTGAAAACTTGAAACTCAGGCTGTAAAAGATTACAGGGGAAACAAACTCTAAAGGCATTATTCCAAATGAATCAATCAGTCCATTTATTTCTTCAAAAAAATGGTAGCATTGTAGCCACGCTTACTTATCTTGTAAGCTATTGCACAACAAAACCTTTCATTGTTTGCATCTGTCCATTTTCTTTTTAAAACTTCAAATGTCAGTTGCATGAGAAAATACATACAACATTATCGCATTATTGCGGTGAAAATGACGTTATTCAATCCTACTATATATAATGTAGCAAGAAAATCAAGAACAGAATATCAAGAGCAATCAAGAGCACAATAGCTCAATCAGAAAGATGGTGAGTTACAATGGAAGATCAAGGCGCTTATCGAGTATCAAACTTGGGCCATTGATCACCATAATGACCACTCGCACTGCCCATGAGAGTCATATCAATCAGACTGTAGCTCAAGCAGTTATTCAGAATATTATCAAGCTAAAAGAACTAGCAAAAACTAGTGTCTAATTTATTTATTTCCAATCCTACCCATTCCAGTATCCATTGATAACTCAATGATCAAGTTACAACAAATAGTTTGAAGCTTTTCATACATTATATCTAGGACAGATGCAGTCACTTACTAAACTTTCGAGTCTCAAGAACACCCGACTAAAATATATAAATGAGAGCATAAGATGGCTCCACATGAGGTCCATGGTGGTTATGAAATTGGTATGGTCAGCCACACCAAATACGTGAGCTGACTCGTGTCATATAACTAAAACCAAATAGAACAACAATGG
The DNA here is from genome assembly GCA_001517045.1 of Pseudotsuga menziesii. NCBI lineage: Eukaryota > Viridiplantae > Streptophyta > Pinopsida > Pinales > Pinaceae > Pseudotsuga > Pseudotsuga menziesii. Next base: position 492,524 of record LPNX010568544.1, read on the forward strand.
TCATGGAATCCCACCTCACCGAACACATGACCTCTCAGTCAATGTTCGGCATTAATTCTGCTACCGTTACATTCAAGCTGTAACTTCGGGATTAAATGGACGGCTCCTCAATAAGTAGCCATGTTTTCCATGCTTCGTCGAATTATTTTAATATTTGGGGTTGATTTGTTTTCCATGATTCGCTTGATTATTTTAATCTTTGAGGTTGATTTGTCTGACTTGACCGTGGAATCTGTACCTAATCGGTAAGAAAACAAATGGAAAATACCGTTTTTTATTTTCATAGAGAACATACAGAATCTATGGAGTGATATTAATATGTTAGCACAAAAAACCATTTTCCTTAATGCTAAGTTTAACATGAAACAAGTAAACCATTTTCCTTAATGCTAAGTTTAACATGAAAAAAATAAGTTTTATTTAGGTAAATTTTTATTTTTCTTGATTTCTATCACCATGATATTATCAACACCTTACAGGTAAAACTGTGCCTATGATTAAGTCATATTTGTATAGAACATCGATATCAAAGGGTGCGATCATATGATCAGCGTTAATGCATTGGATTTTATGAGAACTTTGTAGCTAAACGTGAACGATATTTTAGTTGGTTAGAGTTTTCTGAACTGCCAGCCACTGTCACTAACTAACTGTCAAGGCTTGTTGCTAGCCATTGCTACTAACTGTCAATGCTATGAAGTACAAAGAAAAAAAATCCATGACTTATCATCAAAGCTAATTATTTTCAAGATTGGCATTCCTACTAACTGCCAAGGCTATGAAGTACCAAGAAAACCATGACTTATCATGAAAGCTAATTGTTTTCAAGATAGGCATTAATTTTTTTTTCATGGTATTATTAGGAAAGAAAAAAAATCCAAGCTGGCATTAATGGTATTATTACTAGAGAAACAAGAAACCTTATTGTTATTTGTTTGTTTATTAATTTTGTATGGATGAGGGGAGAAACTTTGTTGTTATTTGTTTCTTATTAATTTTGTATGGATTGTATATGATTTTAAATTGATTTCGACAAAGAAGAAACTTTATTGTTATTTGTTTGTTTATTAATTTTATATGGATGATGGGAAACCTTATTGTTATTTGTTTGTTATTAATTTTGTATAGATTGTATATTATTTTAAATAGATTTCGATAAAGTTAATAATATTAAGCAAATTTTTATAAATAATTGAAGTATATAAAGATAGAATATTAATATTTAAAGTTATGTTAAATATAATATAGTTATTGTTATTGAAAATTATAATGTAATTAGTATGTAGGATTATGTTTCTAAAATTTGAGGTTTAAAATTTTAATATTTGAATGCGATCTCTTTACAAGCTTATAAAAACATAATATTAATATTAAAAATTAGGCTAAATTTTATAAAACATAATATTATTAAGTTAAATTTTATAAAACATAATATTAATACTGAAAATGAGGCTAAATTTTATAAAACATAATATTAATATTGAAAACGTTAAAAGATCTAATAAATATTAGACACGTGTTTTAGAAACTACGTCATTAATTTTTTATAATTTTATATTATGGAAAATTTGTTCTATAATTTTATATTATAAAAAGTTAATTTTTATTTGGCATTTTCACAAAGTATTTTTAAGATTTTTTCGATTGAGATAGTTAGTTCGTGACTTTTTAAGAAATGGTTGGGTGTCCTTTGCCTTTTGTCCACTACGATGACATCAAAATTTGATGGAACATCTCATTGTATAAAACTTCAACAAATTCATATTTTTGACAAGCTAAATTTTTTTTGATAGTCAATTTGGATTTATGTGAAATAGACAACTTCTTGATGTGGTTGGCATATTTCATGAATGATTATATTCTTTGAAAAAGGAAAAGTCAAAGGAGTTTATACAAAATATGGATCTTGTTAAGGCCTATGATAGTCTGGATTGGTCTTACCTTAGAATTATTCTCATTCAGTCTCATTTGTCATGCGAAGTCACAACATGGATTATGGAGCGTATCACTTCTTCATGTTTAGATGTACTTATTAATGGGTCGCCCTCTTCTTTCTTCTCCGAAAATGAGGGTCTCAAAAAAATATGTCCTTTGTCTCCTTACCTATGTATTTTATCCATTGAAGGACGTAGTCTTCTCATTCACAATTCTATAGCCCTAGAGGATATTGTTGGAATTAAAGTTGTGGGGATTGTTGTCATTACTCACCTTTTCTACCTTTTCTACTTGAGTTTGATTTAATTTACATTTTCAATTTTGAAGAGACGTCATTATATACCATGTATATGTTTCTAATGATTTTCTAATTGATGTTTTTATTGCAGTTGCAGCTATGGACACAAATGCTGAAATACTAATTGTGCTTTCCCACTTGAGAGGACTTAGTACGGATTTTAGTGGCAGTGATAGCATTCATCGTTCAGTTGCATCCACTTTGGATGCAATTGTTGAGACTATTTCATTTTCAAGCAACATACTATATGATATTGCATCATATAGAGAGAAAAAGACAATAGTACACTGATGGGCTAGATTACAATGCAATCAAAAAGTTGAAAATAACCAAAGAGCATGTATTTTCATTGTTTAGGGACCCTCGCATGGGAGAAATCCCAAATGCAAATAGGCCTCATATCTCTATTGAGTGGTGCACATTTCAACCATTTATTAATAACTGGATGGACAGATGGTATATGGTTTTTGATATGCTACTGCATAACAGTAGGGAAATCCCCCTGTATTTCCTTCAAAAGATGTATGCAAAGTTCATGTTGGGTAAACACGTAAACTATTTTGATATATTTCAATTTTAGGGGATCGATGGGGGGATGCCCCAAAACTGAACTAATTCCAAGATTCGAGACCTTGATCGCCCTATCCCTACACCTCGCAGGCATTTTCTTGGGCCATATGTCCCACCTGTACATCATTTTATTCCACAGAGATGTGATGCATATTTGAGTTTGGAACGGGAAATTGTTCAGCATAACACTATGGTTCAGCATGTGGGTGAGGAAGGGACATATGTACCTGGTGTGGTACATACACCATATCGTCACAGTATAGGACCATCTTCTAATGTAGTACCACCCACTAGTACAGTACCCCCCACCAGTGCAGGACCATCTACTAGTGCAACACCATCAGCACATCCCTAGCCTACTTTTGAGCCTCACAAGTGCACATTGTGTGGTCCTCCCTGCTATGGTATTTCCTCATATGTTGTCTTGAGTGGGTTTTTGAGTGATGTATGTAGATGGTTAATTGTAGAAAATTCTTCATTTATTTTCCTCTTTGTACACATATGTATAGTTTGAGCTAATATATTAATTTTGTGAACTTGCAGTTAATGCTTTATGCCGGCAGCAACGCCACAAAGTTTCATGTTCCACACTCTACAAAGGGGAATGACATTCCATCCAATGATCCCTTGGTTGGTGGAGAGATTCATATAGCACCCATTGCTATATCTCACACCAAGGTAAACATTTTAAAATTTTAGTTTTTTAATACTTGTTAATTTTCTTATTCCCACATACTATACATGTTAGTTCACTAATTCTATCTATGGTCTAATATTTACAATTATTAAACTTGCATATGCCAAATCCTTCACTGGGGAAAGCAGTGATGGAGGTAGCACCCATGGTCGTATCGACCGAGGAAACATATGGGCTCTAGGTAAACAATTAAAAATGTCATTTTTTATATACATGTGTATATTCGTTGAATCATGCATCTCTAACTACATGAACACTTGTTGACTATAGGCACCAACCGAAACACATGGACCATTTCCTTGAGTTGTATCTCCTCATAGGCCATACGTGAACAAGGGTCATGTGTATATGAGGTGGCCTACTCCTAGAAAGACTCTGGTTGTCCACGATCATGGAGCTACTAATACCATCGTAATGTATATCCTTCAATGATATTTCTTGTTTAACTTGAAATCGAGTGCATAAAATATTTTGTTAATGTTTGATTTGCATGTTTACTACATCAGGAGCCAGAGTTTACTATTGAAAACCTCACAGGGATGGTTTATGCAATAGTGAGTGCTACATCTGCAATGGCAACAAGTCACATAGAGTTACAATTATTTCAACATGATCGTTACGTAATTTATTATTTTTGGCATATGTTTATTCATGCATGTCTAACTATTTAAACATTTGGTGATTGTAACCACCACCAACAAGAGTTATTGATGTAGTAGTTAATGTGGCATCTGTAATAACAACAAGCCACAAAGAGGTACAACTATTTGAACATGATCTAGACATAGTCTGTTATTGTTGTCTATTGTTTATTCATGCACATGTCTACCTATTTCAACATTTGGTGATTGTAGCCACCACTAGCAGTAGCATTTCCTACCCCCTTTGGTTCGACCATGGATACAACCATCCTTGATGTTCAACCAACAGCTCCATCTACAACACAAGGAAGACAACCCCCTTTTTCACAGTCCCTCATTGAGGTGAGATGTCCATTAATGACCAATTGTTTCATGCAATGTCCATAAACATGTTGATAATTGTTGAGTTAATTTAGATATGGTATTTTATGGAGCTAATGTATTTGTACATAGTTAGTTGAATTTAACAATTGATATTTAATTTCCAGGATCTAGAGACGCACACTGGTCCTAGAGTTGTGCCTAGAGGATCAATGTCAGGAAAGAACAAGAGGAAGCTTGAGTTTTGATGTGTCTTATGGGATATATGTACATTTCGATACATGTACATGTGGCTTGGATAGTTTTGGATAGTTTTGGATACATGTACTTCTGGTTACTTTTGGGTATATATGTAATTTTGGATACTTTTAAATCTATATGTACTTTTGCATACATGTACATTGACATTTCACTTATAAATGAATGATACATTTCACTTTGAATTTGTTCTTTGGTTTCCACATGTTCTTGTGTCAATTTATTGTGTTGATTTGTGTGGATCATCTATTACTTATGAATGCACTATGTCAAAAGAACAAACTATTATATTTAAAGGTTTCAATGATCTCACTACATGCACACTAATTGGATATTGTTAGAATATAATCCGTTAGGATTATTGTAAATAAATAAATAAATAGGAATTTGAATAGTTGCTTGGGAAGGTGAAAAGCCTGGTTCTCAACCGCCTCATTGTAATGTATAAATTAATGTTTTTGGCCATGAATAGAATTGAATCAGGATTTATTACCAACAAGTGGTATCAGAGCAGGGCTGTCTGCCATAACTCCTGCCTGCCAGACCTTCGTTCTGCCATATCTATTTCAGGCTGCCTGGCTGCCTGCCCATCACCAGTCTGCCCCTGTGCGCATTCATTATGTGTGTTTTCTGCTCATACGTTTGATGTATACGTTTGATGTATACCTAACCCTAAGTTGTAACCACGATCTCCATTCAGTTTTCGTTATTGCTGTATATTTTTTATCTGTGTGAATATCCTGCGATTTGTGTGAATATCATTGTGACTGCGATTTGTATATCCTGTGGGTTTTGAATATGAGCGTATGCATGAAGCATGGAGTATAAACCTTTTTTCTTTTTGAAGACTGCGTGTTGAGTATATCTCTGGTGATCTATGCTGCGATATAGTGTGATCTATGCTGCGATATAGTGATCTATGCTGCGATATTGTGCTTGATTGTGCTTGGTATCTCTGGTAATTGTATGTAGCTTATTGTGGATGGAGTTTTATGTAAGTTCAGCTGAAGAATGGTGTCCCTCATGTAAACCCTAATTTCTGCCACAAGCACAAGCTGCGATGAGTGTATTTTTATAAGTTTTGATCTCACTGCATGCGCTTCTGAATATCACTGTGACTGCTCTCTCTTGATGCTCAAAGTTTGCTTGAAGAGTGATAAATATTATGACTAGTTTCTAAATGATCACCACCACTGATATCGCATGAATCCCCTCTCTGCATTGAGGCTGCGACCTGTGATTGTTTTGAAAATGTGCGCTGGAGTGATAATATAGGGCTGCGACTTGAAGATAATAATGTGCGTTGGACATAGAACCCTAGTTTTTCCCTAGTTCCAAACTGCTGCGTGTTGAAGATGGTATGGAACTACTGCATGGAGCACGAGATAATAATGTGCACTGGACATAAAACCCTAGTTTTGCCCTATTTCCAAACTATTGCGTGTTGAAGACAGCTGCGTTTTGCGTTGTGAAGGTGCAGTGAGTATGGACTAATAACAATCCTGCCTCATCTTCTCAAAGACTGTGATATAGAGACTGCTGCGTGGAGAGATTGCAGCCTGTGCGTGTAAGCTGGTGATTTGAAGGGAGAAAACTGGTTATTTCGAGTTATTTGACGGTGAAAACTGATTATTTTCAGTGTTTTTGGTAAAGATTCCTCCTGGAAGTGGAGCTGTGACCTATGCGTGAAGGCACTCTTGTGCGTGAAGTGCGTGGAGGTGAAGACTGTTCTCTTCATAATAGCGTGGAGACCTATCAGTGTTTATGCTGAGTGATATATTGTATGCTGCGTACTTGAAGACCGATCTCAGACTGAATACTAAGATTGATATGTGCAAATAATGTATGATGCCTATGATTGTATACCTTGCGTGGAGTACTAATTCAAAGAGCTTCACGTGCCAAATAAAAAAATCCTTGTCTATAGAACGAGAATGTCGTTCAGTGCATCTTGGATGGTGCTGCTCTCTACAGTCACATTAAATGTATTCTTTGGTATTCAGTGTATTTCTTGAAGTATATTAAGTGTATTGTGCTGCTCTCTACGGGTTGCATATTTTTTATTGCCTGTGACCATAGGAAATCAAGAAAAAAATATACACAAACCCTAATATGTGTTGAAGACTAGTATATGTATTGAAGACTGATATATATCCACCATATATTGTGCGTGAAGAGATTGCTGCATGTGTGGAGATTGCAGCCTTGCTGAAGACTGCGTTGAACACTGTAATAGCATGGAGGCTACCTCAATTGTGTGTTATACCTGTCAGTCACTTGAAAATAAAGGAGAATGAACATGCTGCGTGGTATAAAAACTCTTGTATGCTGCATTTTATGTGACTGATATATTTTGTATATTGAAAAAGCTTGTGTATGCTAACCTGAAGTTGAGATTGTAAATCACCTTGGCAGAGACTGTAGACCTGCAAGGTTATTATTTTTTTCTATTTCTCTTTGTCATATCAAGTTCATTATTGTAAATTACACTAACAGCTGTAAAATATGCAATCTTTGGCATCTAGTATTGGTGCTGCCCTAGCTAGCAAAGACCAATCCAAAGACCCTTCCAAGGGATATTGCAGCAAGAGAGGCAGAGGGGGCAGAAACAACTCTAGAAAAAGATCAAAGTGTAAGCATTGTGGAAAGACTGGGCACACATCAGATCAGTGTTGGGCTTCATGGGACTCCATCAAAGACAAGCATAACCAGAAGAAAGATGACCAAGATGCTAGTAAATCTTCTAATTCTTGTATTGTTGCACATTTTAATCTTGGATTTAATGAAATGACTTCTTTTTCATCTTACAAAGATTGTTGGCTTCTTGATACTGGTGCAACATCACACATGACATATAGAAAAGACAGTTTTGAAGAACTAAATGAAACAATAGATGGCATAGTTTACTTTGCAGATAAGTCAAGTATTAAACCAAAGGGAATGGGCACCATTCGGTTGAAGATGCCTGGATTCCCTGATTTCTTGTTGAAGAACGTTCTCTATCTTCCAGAGTTGCAGAGAAGCCTACTGTCCTTGGTGGAGATTCGACAGCAAGG
>LPNX010568544.1:505595-516360 GCA_001517045.1 Pseudotsuga menziesii
AGGTCACCTCCACATATTAGATCCTACATGTTAAATTATTTATGTAAATGTTTTTTGGTTACCTTTATGCATTGAACTCATGGTTATAATCAAAAAATTAACATGGTATAAGAGGTGAGTTGTGAAGAAGAAAACTATACAAGCCTTAAAACAGAAAGTGATCATTGTGGCATCTTGTTTCCATCATCCTAGTTTTATATATCGGTTGAAAACATTGACAATATTACCTACTTGAAAAATTAGGGTTTTAGTCCTGTAAGAGAGCCTACAAATAAATTTGACAGGTATGACCTAAAGAGGTAAATGTATGTATTCTAATGTTATGTATATCATGTGAATGAGATCTGGAAATGTTCATATGATTGATATATAGGGTTTATTGATAATATGTGAAATTTGGCATGTTCATTAACTTGACATACAAGAAAACTTTTGGCGTATTTATAAACAACATTATGGAAAATTTGGCATACCAAGAACACAAAATTGACATATTCATAAGCAACATACATGGGAAAATTAAAATTATGTAACATACCTCATCATTCTAGATCCCACCTATTATCATACAACCAAGCCCTCTGGATCATCTCTTATAATGATGGTCTCCATTAGTCTCTCGTGCTCTATATCTGATAAGAAATAGTGCACCTTCGATGAATTTTGGCTAGGCATTGTTTGTACCTGGAGGTTTGTACCAATGATTAAGTTGGTAAAGTGATACACCCTTAATCATTGACCGAGGTAATCCTTGTCAAAATATCAACCCTTATTTATTTCATTGTTTTCATGTGTAAGGTGTTAGAATAATCAACCCATAGTTACCTACCTTAGACATTAATTAATTCATTTTTGTCTTATTTACCTAGTTTCCTATATTAGACTCTATGCAAGTTGTCTTCTACATGTCATAGAAGTCAAAATTGCTAAAACTGAGTCATGGAGTGCTTGGGAAACCTCCTAGAAACCATATTTATCATTTCTTCTTTATTCCATATCCTCCAAAGTGCATATCTTCTTTTTCTACAAAGTTGCTTGTTTTATTTAGAAATAAGGCAAAAGGGAAAGCAAGACTAGGTGTAGTTGACTTGTTTTTTTCCCACATTATCCTCCATTATTTTCTCCTAAGATAAGCATGTATTAGTTGTCTTTCCATCCCTTATTAGCTTGCCTACTTGACTTTGCCAATTCGTGAGCCTCTAAGTGGATTTGGAAACTGCTTTATGCACCTATGGGGGATTTGACTAGATTTAGTAAGCCTACTTTTTTACTATTTCAAATGGAATCCTTATGCATTCGAATATCTCATGTCATTATATATTTCAGCAGCCTATGACTTCATAATTTTGGCTATTGTAAACTTATTCAATACAGATTAGTGTTATGCTTCAATTTCAGTCTCCTTTGTTGGTAAATTTGCATGTTTGATTAGCAATTTTTTGAGTGTAATTGTTCTATCACTTGGGTTCAGTTTCCACATGGTATCAGAGCCTTTACAGATTTATTTCTCTCCTTCCATATTGTTATTGCAGGTTCTACATCTTCACTGGGAGCATATTCTGCTGACTGAAGGGCACAGTTTCTGAGCTATGGATCAATATGAGATGATCATCTTGACTCCATTTAATTTATTTGAATGGAAAGCTGAGATGGAGATACTATTGAGAGTGAAAGGTCTCTACAGGGTGACTATTGAAACTGAGGCAGAGCCCAATTCAGCTGCAGAGAAAATAAAATGGCACAACAAGAGGGATGAGGCCTATGGTCTTTTGTGTCTGAGCATTTCAAGAGACCTCCTCTTCCATCTTGATGGACTGGCATCACCTAATGAAGTGTGGGAGAATATTGTAGAGATTTTTGGTAAGACATATGAGATGAGAGGACATCAAATCAAGAATGAATTGATCTCTTTGAGTCCCAATAGCTTTGAATCCTTGCAACTCTATTTTTCCAAGTTTAAAGCCCTTGTTTTGCAGCTAAAATAGTGTGGAATTGAAAAGAAGGAAGAGAAACTAGTTTTGGCCATACTCTAGAAGCTTGGCCTTAACTATTCAGTGTTTGTTTGGACCTTCCATGCCACCAAGTTGACAGCTTGATCCTGCAAGATGCCTGAGCTTATAGAGTTCATGGAATCCCTTACACAAGAACAAGATAAATTGGTGATGATGGGCACCATCAAACCTTCCAAAGACCAAGCTTTGGTTCATGGAGATTTGGGGGTGGATTCAAAAGGCAAGAAGAAACTTAAGAAGCCACCTGAGAAAAAGAGAGACAAGAACAAGTCTTAAGAGGAGCCCTAAGGCTCCAAGAAGAACTTCCAGAAGAAGAAGAAGAAAGGAGAAATGAGCAAGTGCACATACTGCAGTAAGGGCTATCATCGTGAGAGCTCCTTTATGAAGAATCAAATTGACATGTTGACCCAACTCCTAGAGAAGAATAACATCTCCCTTCCTGATTGCTCAAAGAAGAAGGAAGGAGGATCAAATTCAAAGTACAGAGAGAGAGTACATGCTTTAGTTACTGGCGCATCAAGCTCGCCTAGCTTCATCATAGACTCTGGAGCTTCCAGACATATGGTTTCAACCAAAGAGGCATTCTCCTCTCTTGACATGTTGAAAGGTCCACCAATAGTGTTGGGAGATGACTCTCTCACTAAATGTTTTTGGAAAGGAAGGATTGATCTTGACCATGGTAAGTTCAATAATGTGTTGTATGTTCCAGGTCTTGCCTCTAACCTCTTGTCAGTGTATTAGATGACTCACACAGGGTCTCCAAAGAAGGTCATCTTCTCCCCTGATGATGTTGAGATCACAGAGACCTAGAATGGTAAACTCATTGCAAAAGGTGTTGTTGATCACACTTCAAAGGTATACATATTTTCCCATTTTCTACTCTACTCAAACCCCTGTTCTCTTATTATTCATGCTAATGAGGCAAGCAAGCTTTGGCATGAAATATTTGGCCATCTTAACTTTAAGTATCTTTCTGATCTGAGTGAAAAATATATGGTCATAGGGCTACCAAAGATTAAGTTTTCCAAGGGAGTCTGTCAAGGTTGTATCCTAGGAAACCACCCAGAGCACAAATTTGATAGAGCTAGTCATGAGAGAACCTCTGCACCTCTTAAGTTGATCCACAGTGATGTTTTTGGTCCATTTCCTCATATTTCCATGAGTCAAGAAAAATATGCATTTACCTTTATAGATGACTTTTCTAGGTATTGTTGGGTTTACTTCCTAAAGCATAAGTATGAAAGTTTTTGACATTTTCAAAGTCTTTAAGGCCTTGGTTGAAAACCAGTCTAGGAGGAGACTCAAGATCCTCAGATCTGAAAATGGTGGTGAGTATGTCAAGTCTGAGTTCATTCAATATTGTAAATATGCAGGTATTCAAATGCAACATTCAATCCCTTACACACCACAGCAAAATGGTGTTGCTGAGAGAAATAACAGATCACTGAAGGAGATGGCGACCTGTATGATGGAGGCTAAGACTTTTCCACCAAAGTTTTGGGCCGAGGTTATAAACTGTACATCCTACATCTACAATAGGGTGCCTCATAAACAGCTTGATGTTATGACTCCTTTCAAAGCTTGGAGTGGGCACAAGCCAGATGTGACCCATTTCAGGGTTTTTGGCTCAAAGGCTTGGGATAGAATTCCAGCTGAAAAGAGAAAGGCTTTGTAGCCCCAAAGCCAAGAGTACCTATTTGTTGGGTATTCTAAAGATTAAAAAGGGTACAATTTTATCAACTTGAGCACAAACAAATCCTTCATTGAAACAAGTTTTTAGTTCCAAGAAGAGCCTTTAGTAGCAGTTGAAGTTGGAGAGTCTTCCTCACCACCAGAACCATTGAATGTAAGTGGAGAGACAAATGATTTTGCTGATTCTGATATGTCTGATAATGATTATTTAATTGCAGATCCTGACAGTCCTACAAGACCAAAATGGGCAGGAAAGACCATTCATGCAATTGGGAACTAGCTAGAAATCCTAGTGATCATCCTAGGAGGACTAGATCTCAGTTTGAGAGTGCCCTGTGTATGAAAGACCATTTGTTTGCAGAGAAGTGATATATGATGGTTGAATCAGACCCATAGACATATGAATATGCATCACATGATCCAATATGGAAAACATCCATGAAAGAAGAATTCAACTTGATACAGAAGTACAACACTTGGGAACTGGTTGATCTTCCCCCAAGGAGGAAGCTAGTTCAATGTAAGTGGGTTTACAAGACTAAGTTTGCTGCTGATGGTTTTCCTTTGAAATATAAGGAAATATTGGTAGCCAAGGGATACTCACAGGTACATGGTATTGACCACAATGTAACCTTTGCACCAGTGGCAAACATGGACTCCATAAGGCAAGCTTTAGCCATTGCAGCTTTGAAGCAGTGGGAGGTACATCACATGGATGTGAAGTGTGCTTTCCTAAATGGAGATCTCACTGAAGATATTTACATGCAACAATCTCAAGGTTTTTTTTCTAATCCATTCTTTTTGTGCAGGTTAAAGAAATCGTTATATGGGCTCAAGCAAGCCCCTAGGGCTTGGTATGTCAAGATTGATGGCTTTCTATTGTCATTGAGTTTTGTTCAATGCAAGTCTGATCCTAATGTTTATTTGAAGTTTATTCATGGTTATTTGATGGTTATTTTCTTGTATGTGGATGACCTTTTGATTACAGGAAGTTCAAAGAAAGAGATTGCCTCCTTGAAGAATGCAAGGAACCATGCATTTTCTATGACTGATTTGGGGTTGTTGAGCCAATTCTTGGGTCTCGAAATTGCTCAATCCCAACATGGAATCAAAGTACATCAGTACAAGTATTCCTTAGATTTGTTGAACAAGTTCAACATGAAATATTGCAAGCCAAGCAAGACTCCCTTCCTTTCAGGAGTTAAGCTTGAAGAAGCAGGTTCTTCTCCTATGGTAAATAATACATTGTATAGGCAGTTGATTGGGTGTTTTCTTTACCTTACACACACCCGACCTGATATTTATTATGCAATTAGTGTGGCTTCAATATACATGGATCAGCCTCATGAGATCCATTGGAGAGTAGCCAAAAGGATCCTTAACTTTGTTCAAGGAACAAGAACTCATGGGATCTTCTACAAAGCTAAATCTGATCTTGATTTGATTGGGTTTACTCATAGTGATTGGGCAGGTGACAACACATATCGAAATTCAACATCAGGATATGTGTTCATTCGTGTAGAAGGACCAATCAATTGGTCAAGCAAGAAGCAGAGTGCCATATCAATCTCATCTACATAAGCAAAGTACAGAGGAGTTGTAAATGCAGCAACTCAATGTTTATGGTTGCAGGGAATACTTGGTGAGTGTGGCTTCGAATCAGAGTTTTCAAATATTATCTATTGTGATAATCAAAGCACCATTCGAATCTACAATGATCTAGTTCAAAGACAGAGAACCAAACACAATGAGATCCATATGCACTACATCAGACAGCTTGTGCATGATGGCACCATTCACCTACTCTTATGTGCATCTTCAGAACAAGTAGCAAACATCTTCAACAAAGCCTTTTGTGAGAAGACATTCAGCGATCTCAAATCACTGCTAGGGATTGTTGATCATGCTATGAATCATGATTGATGACAAGATTTTCAAATTTTTTTTTACTGTCCATGTTTAAGGGAGGATTTTCCCACTGGGTTTTTGCCTCTTTCCTTGGTTAAATGGACATGCAGTATGTAAAGGGTGACTAAGCCTTGTTGCTAGGCCCTATATTTTTTTTATATTTACTCATAAATTCAGGCTTAATGGGGGGTGTTAGCATAATCAACCCATATTTACCTACCTTAGGCATTAATTAATTTTTTTTTGTCTTCTTTTCCTAGTTTTAGTATATTCCACTCTATGCAAGTTGTCTTCTACATGTCATAGAAGTCAAACTTGCTAAAAATAAGTCATGGAGCACTTGGGAAACCTCCTAGAAAACATATTTATCATGTCTTCTTTATTCCAAATCCTCCAAAGCATATATCTTCTTTTTCTGCAAAGCTACCTGTTTTATTTAGAAATAAGGAAAAAGGGAAAGCAAGACTAGGCGTAGTTGACTTGTTTTTTTCCCACATCATCCTCCTTCCTTTTATCCTAATAAAAGCATGTATGAGTTGTCTTTCTATCCCTTATTAAATTTCCTACTTGACTTTGCCAATTCGTGAGCCTCTAAGTGGATTTGAAAACTGCTTTATGCACCTATGGGGGATTTGACTAGATTTAGTAAGCCTAATTTTTTACTATTTCGAATGGAATCCTTATGCATTCGAATATCTCATGTAATTATATATTTCAGTAGCCTATTATTTCATAATTTTGGCTATTGCACACTTATTCAATACAGATTAGTGTTATGCTTCAATTTCAATCTCCTTTGTTGGTAAATTTGCATGTTTGAATAGCAATTTTGTGAGTATAATTGTTCTATCACTTGGGTTCAATTTCCACATAAGGTATTCACCTTTAACAACCATACACCTGATTGGGAAGTGGTTTTTTTCATCGTTAGTTATGGACATAATGAGGGTTTTCTTTCCCTCTATACAACGTTCCAACCAATAATCACCACCCAATTCACTATCTTTCGAGGAAACCACTGCGTATATGTTTCTTGCATAATATTATTGCAGGTATATGATAAAATATTTTTCATGTGATAAAAGGCCATTAATGTGAGTTTGAAGACTACATAAATAAACAAAAAAATGTTAAGGAAATGCATCATACCAGGTTGTACAAGGATCAAAATCTATAGAAATACATGATTGGTATTCTTCCAACGGAGTTAACTCAATAATTGCACATTGATCAAGTGGAATTGATATGCGATCCCATCCATTAACCCAATCCAATGATTCACACCCATCCCATTCACCATCACAACAAGGTGGGAAAAAACAAGCGATTTTTCTGGTCAAATTTTCAAATATTGGGTTATCAGAGCTTTGAACCGAATGAAATCCACGAGTCCCAGGAATAGTATTGCATTCCCATGCATGTGAATGATATATGTCTACCACCTCCCCAAAAAATATATCCACATGTCTCTTTCGTATGGATTCTACTCGCATAGCTGATTCCTCTCCAATTACGGACGTGCACCACCTGACTATAGATTGAGCATTTTGAATAGCATATACTGTAGATAATTTCAATTCCTCTCTTCGTAGGACTTTTTTGACACATGCTCCGACCCCATTATGCTCTCCTTTACCATGCCTAGTCTCAAAATAATTCCTCATATGTGGAACTTTGTAGTATTTATGCAATGAACACAACCATTGAAATATGCATGCATTTTTGAACTGACTAGCACATCCATCAGACCAAATCCAGTGTCAATCCATCTGTATGTTCCTACCCTTCAAATGATCATAGAAAATGATGAAGCGATGACATACATAGTGGAAGTCATGGCACCTATCATCACTTATGTAGAAGTGATATTCCTTTAGAATTTCTCTTTGCTCTTCACTGCTATTTAGGCCATGCCTATATGTGATATGCACCATAAAGGAAACCTGCTCAGAGTGATAATACTGACTTTGTATCTCATTTTGAGGTTGCAGAGTGTAGTTCTCGGAAAAATCAACAACTGAAAGTATAGTACCATGGGGAAATATATCTACATATTCTAAAGTCCTCATCCTGCCATCGTGCCAAGTTGACATGTTGAACATATTGATGTGTCTTTTCAATAAATTCCTTGACAAAGTCACTAACTTGTACCTATTTACACAAAATAATCTCAATATCAGTTTTTTTTGTAAGTAAAGAATGAAATGTAACTGTTCAAACATAAATTTATAGATAAATGCATGTACCTGAGATGTCACCAATTGGATTTTTTTGCTTTCTTTCCCTGGGACTATTTCATAGCTAATATGTTTGAAACTTTTCATTTCTGTAACCATATTCTCAAATTAATTGTCTCCACTCTCGTGCAAACATTGTCTCAATAATTCCATTCCAACACAGTTGGAGCAAGTTCCATCCAAACAAGATTTTTCATAGTATGTTTGCCCCTAAGGCCTATTGCACATGATGATATGAATGAATTCTCTTGATGAAGTCGATGGTATTGTCAGGGAAAAATTTTGCACATGGTTAGTATGCAACACATGATGAATGTAAAAAAATGGTTCATAGTAATATTCATATTCTACATGGTATCTACAACAACAAGTGTTACGAAGAGTATTTATTCTAACATACGAGGGCATACATTTCTCAAAAGTTCTTTGCCCCAAATTCAATTGTTTATGTTCATTCCTAAATTTCTCATATAGTTTTGTATCTGTTATATCAAGAAGATGCTTAATATGTGGTTCATGATCCTTTGAACCCCTTCTTAGTTTTAGTACATCCTTCCAGTTTGGATAAGGCCTTGTGTGATCATGCCAAAAACTCTGCACTAGTCCCTTTACTGCATCAACTAGCTTCATGTCATGACGTGGAAACCGACCAATAAAGGCCCAAAAATATGTCTAAGCGGTTGTGTCAAGATGTTATCTTCTAATAGAATACCTACTAAGGGTTTTTACATTCAAATTAACTAGTTTAGATATAGGCTTGAGAAAATGAAGGACCTTGGTGTTGTTATTTACAATTGCTTGTGACAACACACGACGAGCCACATTGTGGTCCTTCGAACGTGTGTTCTTACCAATTTTATCAAAGGCATATACTAAGATTTTAACTATATGAGAACTTGCTCTAGAAGTATTTATCATATTTATCCCTAACGATTTCCTAACAATATTCATTCCCCTATATTTTAACAATGATAAAAATAATCTACATTTATCTCCATCACATTTAGAAACAAAATATTTATTTAGTATCTGTTGATTTTGATAATCAATACTACGTTTAGATAGCATACCTTCAATGGAGTTGAGGAGTCCTTCATCAACTTGTATACACTTCGCAGTTCTTCAACGTGTGCTTTCTAATGGAGGTAAGGGGGTGTGAATTCTATCATCTAGCACATCAAAAATACGCTCTGGTGTTTTAGTAGCAACTTTTTGTCCTTCATTCTCTTCTTGGTAGTTGGATGGTGGAAGTCCAACATCCTCATCGATGGTCTGGATAATATTTTCTTCCTCGACAGTAGGCTCCATGTCCAACACCTCTTCATGAGCTTCATCTTGAGATGGTAGCTTATCACTTTGACTTTAAGTGGGAATTAAAACATCCCCTAATGAGCACCTATGGTTTGCTTCTTGAATACTTCCATGGGGTGCTTGTTCAATAACTATGTTGGAAATTGAAGGTCCCTCTATTGAATGCTTCCTTTTTTCTTGTGGTGGATTAATAGGATGAACCGTGGTATCCTCTATAATTGTATTTGGATTAGTTTCCAAAGAAAGCCTCTGATTCATCATGTCTATTATTTTATTTTCTTTCTCTTCTTCAACGAATTCTTGAGGTCACTTCTTCCTTAATGATTTTCTTCCTCGGTTACGTACATTCCCCATCAGCAGAATGATCAATTCAATATAGTCTGTTTTTGCTGCTCCTCAATACAAGTTTTCAAACTTTTAACTTGCTTTATAACTATATATCCTTCAAGGTGCTTCAATATTCCTTCTCAATTGTTCATATTTCCCATCAAAACAATGATGAATGAGAAAATTTACCTTTGGTTTTCTTGAATAATAAGAAAATGAAAGTTAAATCATAAATTGTTTCTCAAGCAGATTCTCTTGTACAATTGTGTATATCCACCATCACTATGAAATGATATTGAAGCTTGATATCGTATCCTGTGTGCTCCTCAACCATGAAATATGTCCTCAATGCTGCACCTGCATAACAAAAAGAATGATGGAGAATGTGTATCGTGAGTATTTCCACAGGAGAGCTCGTGCTCTGTTGAAAAAAAAAATGCGATAATCGGTTTTTCATAAAGACAAAGTAAATTTTCTCTCGAATAAAAACAATCCACTGTTTTTACAGTCCTAAAATGCACATGTGTTATATAGAGTAAAAATAGGTACATGATTTGTAGAAGGAAAACACACACACGATAGTTTAAAGCACAATTAATAGGTTAGGTGCACCGTTAAGGCAATGAATAAAATCATGAGAAAACAAATGTTTTCTATGGTTAGAAACAAAACAAATGTTTTTAGTGTTCCCTTCTTTTCATGCATATAAATGTTTCTCTCTATACCTCCAATAATCCCTAGATACCCCTATCTCTTTCTAAATATACCTCCCTCATTCTCTATACATCCCTCCCTATATGTTTCTTTCTCTCCCTTACTCCATCCATGTCCATACCACTCCACTCTCCACCTTGTCTTTATCTTCTCCATTATCCCTCCCTATAGCACTCTCTCCCTTCTTCTCCCTCATTCAATAACCCTATGTTCCTTTATCGCTCCCCCTTCCCTCTCTCTCTTACCTTGTATCCCTCCCTCCCTATCTCTCCCCTCCATCCCTCCCTCTCTCATCGCCTCTCCCCTTCTCGGGGTGGTATCTCTCTCTTGTTACTCCTATGTGTGTGTCTATTTCCCCCTTCTCTCTCACAACCTCCCTCTCTCTATATATATATTTCTATGTGTGTGTGTGTGTCCCTCCATCACTCCCCATCTCTCAAAACCTCTCTCCACCTTATTTATACCTCCCTCACTATCCCTCCCTACATCAATCTCTCTCTATTGCTCCTCCCACCCTCCTCTCTCGTTGTTTCTCACACCTCCCCTCCTCTATCTCCCACACAA
>LPNX010568544.1:516453-545883 GCA_001517045.1 Pseudotsuga menziesii
GATAATGATGATCATGATCATGAAGACAATGATGATCAACATGATGATGATGATGAAGATGATGATGATTATGATGGTTATGATGACGATGATGATGATTATGACAATTATGATGATGTTTATGATGTTTATCATGATTATGATGATGATGATGATGAAGATGATGATGATGATGATGATGAGGGTCATGATGGTGATGATGACGATGATGATGATGATTATGATGATGAAGATGATGATGATGATGATGATGATGATGAAGACGATGATGATGAACATCATGATAATGATGATCATGATGATCATGATCATGAAGACAATGATGATCAACATGATGATGATGATGATGATGATGATGAGGGTCATGATGGTGGATACGATGATGGTGAAGACGATGATGATGAACATCATGATAATGATGATGATGATGATAATGATCATGATCATGATGATGATGATGATGATCAACATAATGACGATGATGATGATGGTGAGGGTCATGATGGTGAAAACGATGATGATGAAGATGATGATGATGATAATGATGATCATGATCATGATCACGATGATGATTATCATGATGGTGATGATGGCAATGATGATGATGATGATGAAGAAGAAGATGATGTTGATGATGATGAAGATGATGATGATGATGATGATGAAGATGAAGATGATGATGATGTCGACGACGACGATCATGACGATGATGATGACCATTACGATGTTGATGATGATGATGATGATGACCATGATGATGTTGATGATGATGATGATGATGAAGACAATGATGATGAACATCATGATGATGTTGATAATGATCATGATGATCATGATCATGATGATGAAGATGATGATGATCGACATTATGATGATGATGATGATGATGATGATGATGAAGATGATGGTTATCATGATTATCATGATGATGAAGATGATGATGATCAACATGATAATGATGATGAATATGATGGTGATGATGGTGATGATGGTGATGATGAAGATGATAATGATGATAATGATCATGATGATCATGATCATGATGATGGTTATCATGATGGTGATGATGGTGATGATGATCATGATGATGAAGATGATGATGATGATGATGATGAAGATGAAGATGATGATGATGTTGACAACGACGATGATGATGATGATGCTGACCATGATGATGAAGATGATCATCATCATCATCATCATCAAGACGATGATGATGAACATGATGATGATGATGATAATAATCATGATGATGACGATCATGATGATGAAGATGATGATGATCAACATGATGATGAAGAAGAAGAAGAAGAAGATGATGATGATGATGATTATGACGATAACGATGAAGATGATGATGATGATGATGATGATGATGATTATGACGATAACGATGAAGATGATGGTGATGAAGATGATGATGATGATGATGATGATGATGAAGATGATGATGATGCCGAAGATGATGATGATTATGGTCATGATGATGAGGGTAATGATGATGATAATGGAGAAGATGAGGATGATGATGATCAAAATCATGATGATGAAGACGACATTGATGAACATCGTGATAATGATGATGACGATGATGATGATTATGATGATTATGATGATTATGATGAGGGTGATGATGATGATGATGATGATGATGGTGATGATGATGATGATGATGATGATGATGATGATGATGATGAACATAACAATGATGATGACAATGATGATGATGATGATGAAGATGATGATGATCAAAATGATGATGATGAGGGTCATGATGGTGAACATGATGATGATGAAGACACATGTTCCTTACTCACTATCTCTCTATGACTTACTCACAGTCCCTCCCTACCTTTGTATTTCCATCTCTCACTATCTCTATGTGTATGTGCGTGTGTCTTTCCCCTTCTCTCTCACAACCTTGTTGTCTCTCTCTCTATCTCTATGTATGTGTGTGTGTCCCTCCCTCACTCCCTGCGTCTCAAAACATCTCTCCACCTTATTTATGATGACGATCATCATTATCATCATCGTCATCATCATCATCATGAAGATGATGATGATGAAAATCATGATGATGATCATGATGATCATGATGATGAAGACGAAGATGATCAACATGATGATGATGAAGAAGAAGATGACGATGATGATAATTAACATGATGATGAAGAAGAAGATGATGATGATTATCCCGATTATCATGATGATCAGCATGATGAGGAGGAGGAAGATGATGGTGATGATGATGATGAATACAATGATGATGATGATGATGAGGGTAATGATAACGATGATGATCAACATGATGATGATGATGAACATGATGATGACGATGATGATGACGACAATGATGATGATGAAGATGGTGGTCATGGTGATGATGATGATGATGAACACCATGATTATGAAGATAGTGATGATGAACATCATGATAATGAGGATGATGATGATGATGTTCATGATGATGATGATCATGATGATGAAGATGATGATGATCAACATGATGATCATGATGATGCATACGATGAGGATCAACATGATGATGATGAAGATGGTGATGAAGATGACCAACATGATGAAGATGATGGTGATGATGGTGACACCATCCATCTCTCTCTCTCTCTCTCTCTCTCTCTCTCTCTCTCTCTCTACATGTGTGAACCTGCCCCTTTCTCTCCTTTTTTTTGTTCCCCCGTCACCCCTCACACACACACACACACCTATCTCTCCCTCAATATCTCTTTCCTTCACTCTATATTCATCCCCCCCTCCCCCCCCTCCCCCCTCTCTATATCATTCTCTCTCACACTCTCTCCACATCATTCTCTCTCTCTCTCTCTCTCTCTCTCTCTCTCTCTCTCTCTCTCTTATCCTATGTTTTCACCTAATCCCTTCTCCTCAACCCCCTACTCATTATGACCCCTATATTTTTTTATCGCATCTCATTCCCATCTCTTCAATTTCCCCCTCCTTTTCCTCTCTCCTCCAACACATCCTATTCCTCCTCTAAGACTCCATATCCACTTTTCCATTCACCCATCCTCTCTCTCATCAAACCATCACCCACTTCCTCCCCTCCACCTTATCCCCCTTCATCACTCAAGTCTTGTGTACTGCATCTAACCCTGTATGTCTTCAACACCTCTTCTCCTTCTAATAATTCTCTCAATCCCCACTCCCCTTCACTCTTGTAACCCATAATGTTCCCATTCCATTCATTTTTCTCCACTCGAATTTACAACATCCTCCTAGGACCTTGACCATTCCCAACACCCTCTCAACTATTAACCATCCCCACTTGAACTTCCAACATCTTCCTAGGCCCTTGAACCTTCCCCAGCCCCTCTAAACTATTATCCATACATTTGATATATTACATATAGTGCTATATTTTTAGCTCTACAACACGCGTTCACATCTTATAGTTACATAATGCGCTCACATTTTATAGTTATATAACGCACAAACATTTTGTAGTTATATAACACGCTCATGTTTTGTAGTTATATAACATGCACACGTTTGTCAATTCTACAAGGTGGGAAATGTAATTTGAATTTAAACATGCCAATTCACTTGCTCGCATGTCATAAATAACATTTTTTCTGCAAATTCTAAATATGTATTTTTTATTAGGAAATATTATATTTTCCTATTTGTTTTCAATTTCTATTGTGTCCTAACTCCTTAACTCAAAATACATGTTGTTAGTGTTTTTCCCATAACTTTTTCAATTCGTAATCATTTAAAAACAATTATATGGTGCACTAGAAGACGTTGACCTCTACATTCTTTAAAAAACCCATTTCATGATTATTTAATCAAGACCTTCAAAGGCTGCACCCACAAACGACGTACCACTTTCGAGGAATGATCACTTACATAATTATAAAAAAATAAATAATAAAAAATAAAAAAATTACTAATTTTATTTTTATAAAATAACAATGCACTATTTTTATATGTTCTCTACATGCCTGCAAAGTTTTGTATCCAGAAAGCATCATTTAGGACCTCAAAGGATGCACCCACAAAAACATACACCTTATCATTTGCCTAAAAAAAGTGACTGTTAGAAAAAATGAAATTTGACATAGTTATAAAAAATTTCAAGACATAAACCTTATATATTTGGAAACGAGATTTAATTTCCTACATTTAATATTTTTTACTCAAAGCAATATATTTTGTGTAAGTATCTCAAATAAAACAATTAAGTTGAGGGATTCCTGATTTTTTCAGTTTTCTATTGCATCTAGTGTGCCAAAAGTGACCCTCATTAGCTTGCATTGACCCAACCAAAAGAGACAATTATACATTATTGACCACAATTATTTAAAAATATAAATAAATTGAAGTAAACAATTAACAAATGAAGAATGTTTTTCGCAAAAAAAAGGATAAAATAAATGTGGATTAATTAAAATAAAAAATAAATATAATATATGCTTATTAAATAATATTCTATTAGCAATTGTTTGGATTGTTAAACAAAAAACCTGAAAAG
The DNA here is from genome assembly GCA_001517045.1 of Pseudotsuga menziesii. NCBI lineage: Eukaryota > Viridiplantae > Streptophyta > Pinopsida > Pinales > Pinaceae > Pseudotsuga > Pseudotsuga menziesii. Next base: position 520,964 of record LPNX010568544.1, read on the forward strand.
AGGGGAAAATAAGGCAAATAATCAATGAGATTGCAACAAGTGGGATGTTAATGTTAGAGAATAATGGCGAAATGCCATGATATTTAGAATATTGTTATTTAGATTTATTTAGAAAATAAGCAGTTCCAGATCCGCTTCTAATGGAGTCTATTGAAACCATTCATTCACTATAAATGTAATTTGATTTGCAAGTAATAGATAAGTGTGTTGTGAATTCCCTTCTCTACTGTTCAAGCTCTGCACACTAATATTTACTATTTGGTATCGGAGCTTGGTGGTACTTCCTATTTTGTGAGTATCCCTTCATCCATGGGGTAGATCCATGGATGAATGGATACTGTGCAGTGAATTATCTTCCTGTGTAAGATGTCACACAAAAGAGGTGTGAGCGGAAAGTGTAATTTAATCTCAGTTATGGCGATCTTCACAAAATCTGAATATGTTCTTTTCTTTGAAGATGAACAGGAAGATGATGGTATCCATGGTTTCGTACATGAGGAAGGAGACAGGGATATCATAAATTCTTTTAATGAGATTCTCATTGATTTCCCCCCCTTGGTCTTGGATATTTCATTACCTGAAGCACCATCTTCCACAATACAACTGGTATGAGTTATGCTTCTATAGATTTGTTGTCTAAGCCGTCATCTAATTCACCATCAAAAGAACCATTGCAATCAAAGGAGAGATCACATTATTCTATCTCTGCAATGTGTTGGAGTTTGTCAACGGTGAAATAAAAATACAGGCCTGAGGATGAGTCCTCGATTCAGGATGACAGATCAAAAATTCACCATGCGGATCTATCTAATGTTTTCAATAATAGCTTGGGGTTTGGCTTCGATCTGTTATTCAATAACCCTTTAGTTCAAGAGATTTAGAAGTCACTTACACAAGATGAGAGGTTTATTCAGGCCACGAAATGTGGTTCTAGCAATGCCTGTTATGGTGAGGTCAGCACACGAATGACCGTCTCTGATCATCAGATCCAACCAACAATGAAAATTATCATAAGAATATTAGATTGTATGGTGGTTCTATGAATTGTGACAGAATATGTTCTATTAGCAATGGCCTTGGTTTTTTTCCGTTTCTTTTATACCGCTACAACCCACTATTCAACATGCAATTAGTTCAAGGATCGTGCAAATTATGGAGCTACCCCATGGATGGCGTTATATTCATTGTAGCATATTTTTTGTTTCACATGCTCTAGCTATAGGCATATGCAGATAATCATTAAGTTGGTGTGTGGAATTTATAGTTGTTGTTGACTGTGGAATTTGAAGTAGAAAGCATTGTATTAAATGTTTGTTTGTAAGTCTCTAAAAGGTTGCTTGTATGGCTAACTTATGGCTAATTTTTAGATATGTTCAGTATTTAGAGTGCTCTCCTACATTACTTTTGGATTCAGCGAGCTATGTGTTTGACAGATGGGAGTATCTCCATAGAGCAGTCCAGTTCACTTGAAGCTTGTATGCACTTGGAAAATGGTGGTCTACTTACTTGGAGGTATAAGCACTTTCATGATTTTTTGATGATGCACCTCCTTGATGTACATTTTTATTATGTTTTTATGTACTTTGATGATATATATTATGTACTCATGATGTTTGGAATAATTCATACAAGAAAATGAGATCCTGGAATTCTCTTTCCTAAGGGTTGGAGAGCACTCTCAATTGTTGCAGTGCAATACAAGCAATGGGACCTTGGGATAATTTTTAGTCCCATAGATTTCAATTTTTTTGGGAAACAAGCAGTATGGGAGATGGATTCCCCACTTACTAAAATGATTTTAATCATAGTAGTGCAAAAAAAAGCATGGTGTTTCCTCTCTAAAATATTCATGGAATCTCAAAGACTCAAAGTTGGGCAACTCAATGGCAACTTCTAAGAATCATACAAAAAGCAGGTTCTTCAACACCCATGTTTGAAATTGCTTGAGGACAAGCAATATTGGGAAGGGAGGATTTGTCATGTCCCAAATTTTTCATTGGGTCACAATTTCCTAATCACATTTCCCATATATATGAGAGTTTGTCAAATTGATGGTAAGGGTCAAATAATTACCAAGGAGGAAAATTACTAGTTTCCTAGGTTGTGGGTGGAAGCTTTGGGATTTGGAATAAGGGGGGAAATAAATTATGTTTGAACATTAGAATGGAATAAATTTTTAATAAAGCAGATAAATAAATAAATACAATGGAAATCAAAGTCGCAATTAATCATGAAGACAAATGGAGAATGTGGGACCCACACAAGCTGTTATATTTTTATCATTCAAGCTAGCATTATATTAGGATATTTAACTGAGAGAATAACCAGCACAACAATCAAACACAAGTGACAATGAACACAATGTTTTTCCTTGGGGAAACCATAAAGGAGAAAACCCCGCAACTTCCTCAGAGATAGAATCAACACCAAAAGTAAAACCCCAAAAGAGTAAGATGATCTCTCGATAGCAGTAGTATCTTTCTTTCTAGCCCCAACAACTTCTTCTCCCTCAGCTATGCGCTACAACTGAGTGTGAGTGAGTGTATGATAAATAGAGAGGCTCACTCTCTATTTATACTAATTCCCGACTTGACAATAACTCACTAGGGCCAACTTCTCTAGGAGAGTCTAATAACCCTGGGGCCCCACAACTGCGGGGACTTTAACCCTTGATCAATAGGAGGGTTACCCAAAATGACTTGACATGACTTGTTCACATTATAGAAACTCCTGATCGAAACATCGAGGCATGACATGACTCAATTACATTAGAAACACTTCTCGGAATAAACATTGGGGTGTTATACATAAGGTCTACAAGTGAATACATTCCGAAGTTACAATTACATCAACACTCCCTCTTGACTAGGAAGGTATTCTTCGACACAATTTATCAGCACAAGTCTTCTTCTCTGTATCATCTAGATCATCATCGAGTCCTCGTCATCTTCATGTTCAAGTCATATTTCTCTAGATCTGGATCATCACTCGATCTAGATCATCATCACTGGATCTGGATCATCACTACTGGATCAACATCACTGGATCTGAATCATCACTTGATCTAGATCATCACTGTTGAATCATCATCACTGGATCTGGATCATCACTCGATTTGGATCATCATCACTGGATCTGGATCATCACTGGATCTGTATCATCACTCAATCTAGATCATCACTGGTGTTATCTCATGATTCTTCTCGTCATAGGAAGTTCTACAAATCCAGCCCTTTTTCATGTTGGTTGTAGGCCTAGCCTCCATGTAGGTATTCTTCAGCGCTTACATCTAACCCTAAGTCAGAATGGACCACCCAACACTTACATCTGACCATGAGAGGAACACACCCAACACCATGTCAGAAAGGCATGCCCAGCACTCACATCTGACCATGCAAGAACACATCCCACAATCCTATCAGAAATACCCATCACTCACATCTGACCATGCGGGAACACATCCCACAACCCTGTCAAAAAGGCCTACCACTCACATCGACTGACCATGCGGGAACACATCCCACAACCCTGTAAGAAAGGCCCAGCACTCACATCTAACCATGCGGGAACACATCCCACAACCCTCTCAGAACGGCCCAGCACTCACATCTAACCATGGTAGAACACATCCCACAACCCTATCAGAAAGGCTCAGCACTTATATCTAGCCATGTGGGGAACACATCCCGTATCCATGTTAGAAGGGCTCAACACTTATATCCAGCCATGTGGGGAACACATCCTGTAATCATGCTAGAAGGGCTCATCACTTATACGTGATCATGTGGGAACACATCCCACAGTCCCCTCAGAAAGTCTCTGCACTTACATCTGATCATGTGGGAACACATCCCATAGTCCCTTCAGAAAGGCTCTGCACTTACATCTGATCATGTGGGAACAAATTTCATAGTCTCTTCAGAAAGGATCTGCACTTACATCTCATCATGTGGGAACACATCCCACATTCCCCTCAGAATGGACCTGCACTTACATCTGATTATGTGGGAACACATCCCACAGTCATATCAGAATGGCCCACAGCCCTAGGCTGAGTATTCCTAGTAACTGACTAGGTGCCTCCATTCAGATAATGGTATTCAACACTTATATCTGATCATGTAGGGACCAATCCTACAGTCACATCAGAATGTCTCAACACTCACACCTGACATGAAAGGAACCAATCCTCTCACCATGATAAAATGGCTCAGGCATTACATTTGACCATGGAGGGAACCAATCTTCTCACCATGTCAGAATGGCTCACAGACTCATCACTTCCCCTTGGAAGGAACCTCAATCTAGAGAACACCAATATTCTCCCTAAAGTACTCAAACTCCACTATGGATAATGGCTTCGTCAACACATCAGCTATATGTTCGTCCGTTGCAACATACTGGAGCTTCACTCCTCCTCTCTGCACCATATCCCTGATATAGTGATATTTGATCTCGATATGCTTTCACTTGTCATGGAACAGCAGGTTCTCCGAAAACTTCACAAAACTCTGGTTGTCGCAATAGATACAAGTAGCATCCAATTGGAGATCAAATAAATCAGACAGTAGCTTCCTTAGCCATACTTCCCCACAACTAGCTGAACAAGCTACAACATACTTTTCTTCAGTTGTACTTAGTGCCACACAGGACTGCTTCCTACTAAACTAGGAGATCACACCTAATCCCATATTGAAGAAACACCCTGAAGTGCTCTTCCTATCAATGGCACTGCCTACCCAATCTGAATCAACATAACCTTCTAGGTTAACCTTTTGATTCACCTCATACTTGAGCCCATAATCAATTGTACCCTTTAGGTACCTCAGAATATGCTTTGCAGCAATCAAGTGAACATGTCTCGGATCTGTAAGGAATTGGCTCAAGGTGTTCACAGCAAAGCAAATACCTGGTCTCATGTTCATCAGGTACATCAAAAACCCAATCATCTGAGGATACATTGTAGCATCAATCGCTTCTGATGAAGCATCACTCAATAGCTTCAGGTTTGATTCCATAGGTGTGGTTATGGACTTGCAGTCCATCATCCCGAACCTCTTCAATATCTCTACTATATACTTCCCTTGTTCAAGGAAGATTCCATCTGCATTCTGCCACACCTCCATGCCTAGAAAATAGTGCATCATACCCAAGTCCTTCATTTTGAACTCAGCAGCAAGCTTTCTCTGTGTATCAGCAATAAACCCATCCATACCTATTACAAACAGATCATCTACATACAATAGGAGTATCACTGGGTTACCTTCTTCAACCTTGTAGTAAAGGTTGGAATCTAATTTACTTTAGGTAAATCCCAAACTGGATAGAAAGCCATCAATTCTGCCATACCATGTCTTGGGTTCCTATTTCAAACCATACAGGGATTTCTTCAATTTACACACATGATTCTCCCTGTCATGTGTCTCAAAACCGAGTGGCTTCTCCACATACACCTCCTCTTCTACTACACCATTCAAGAAGGCAGTCTTGAAATCCATCTGGTGTATCTTACATTTCATCACTATAGCCAGAGCAAGTACCGATCTAATGGAAGTGTATCTAGCTATAGGTGCAAAGGTTTCTTCATAATATATTCCTTCCTTCTGGGAGAAGACACGAGCCACAAATATTGCTTTATATTTTTCTATGTTGTCATCTGCATCATGCTTGATCTTGTAGATCCATTTGGAAGTTACAATAGACTTCCCTTTTGGTCTTGGGGCAACATCCCAAACATCATTCTTCATGATCGATTGATACTCTTTGATCATAGAATTCTTCCATTCTTTATTCTCTGCTTCTTCTTCATAGTTGGAAGGTTCTTTATCCATAATGTCACATAGTAGGGATACATAATCGAAACAGGATCTGGTTCTCTTCCTTTCTTTGTGATTTTCTTCTGGAGCCCCATATCTTTCTGCACCTTGGATAGCTTCTCGTACCCAAATAGGTTTCCTCTAGTGAGGATTCTTCTCCTGAGGTGGATCTACAAGTTCTTGAGATTCTTATAATTCTTGATCTTCTTCTTGAGTTTCTTCGTTCATGGTTGTGTCATGAATTTTGGGTGCTTCTGTTTCTTCAAGATCTTCAGCGGGTCTCTTTCTGGATTTGTTGTAAGTTGAGTCTTCGTCAAATGTTACGTCCTTGCTGATATCGATCCTCTTGAATCCTGGGAAGTATATTCTGTAAGCCTTATAGCTTTCAGAGTATCCCACAAATATACCCTTCTTTCCTGAAGGATCTAACTTTGTCCTCTTTTCTTTCGGAATGTGTATGTACACTAGACAGCTGAATATTTTGAGATGGATGACTTTTGGTTTCTTGCTGGAAAAGACTTCTTAAGGTGTCTTGTTCTCGAGTACTCTGTGTGGAGTAAGGTTCTGTACATACACTATTTTTCTGGCAGCTTCTGCCCATAGATGCATGGGAAGATCTTGATCATGAAGCAATAGAGCTTGCAGCTTCCATGATCGTTCTATTCTTCCTTTCTGCAACCACATTCTATTGTGGATTATATGGAGGAGTTAAATCCCTCTTAATCCTTGAATCTTTGCATAATGATTTGAATTCATTTGATGTGAATTCTCTACCATTATCTGATCGAAAGGTTTTGATCTTCTTTTCTGTCTGGTTCTCAATCAAGGCTTTGAATTCCTTGAAGTTGCTAAATACCTCATCTATGTTCTTCATGAAGTATATCCATGTCTTCCTAGAAAAATAATCTATAGAAGAAACATATTATACATACCTGCTTAATGAACTTGATGACATTGGACCACATACATCAGAGTGAATGATTTCCAATATTCCTTTTTCCTTTCTCTCGCTACTTGGAAATGTCTTCTTTTTGTTCTTTCCTTTCACACATCCTGTGCAGACTCCATCATGTTTTTCCTGAATTTCTGGAAGACCTTCAATAACTTTGCTTGCAAGTGGTAGTTCTCTGTAGTGCACATGTGCAAGCCTTCTATGCCAAAGCTCATTTGGCTCTACTGTGTCATGGACCAAAGCTTGTCCTAGATGGCCCTTCAATTTGTATAGACCTCCCTCTTGTTCCCCAATCACTACTGCATCGTTAATATTCTTTCCCTTTGGCCACATGATAACTTGGCCATCTACAAATGCAACCCTCGTGCATTTTACATATAATTTAGATATAGAGAGGAGGTTCTTCTTTAGCCCTAGTACAAACAATACATCTTGCATCTTCATAGACTTTCCAGAGTCTAGCTTATAGGAGGATTCCCCACTACCTTTTATTGGATACTGATAGTCATCCCCAAGTTTCACCTTGTGAGGTGGGTCATGTTCAAATAGTTTCACAAAGGATTATTTGAATCCCGTCATATGTTTGGAATCACCACTGTCTATAATCCAATCATTGCTTCTATGTGTGATAGTTCCTGTGAGGGCGAAAATCAAGACATATTCTTCATTACTTGAAGAATCGTCACTTTCTTTCTTGATTCTCTTTGTGGAAGGTTCATCATCTTATATAGCATGAACATGATGTATTCTCTTATTTCCCTTCTTCTTATGGGAGTTAATATTATTTCTAGGACAATCTTTGGCAAAGTGTCCTCTTTCATCACATGTATAGCATCTTAATTTAGATAAATATTTTCTAGTGTTATCTTTTTAGTGGAAGTTCTTACCTCTAGAGTGATGAGAGATTATTCTACTTTTATTGGAGTGTACTATGAGAGCTTGATCTTCACTTCCCATATTTTCTTCTCGAGCTGCTATCTGAGCTTCTTCTTGAGAGCATTCTTCCCATAGTCTGCTGAACTTGACTAGCTTCTTTCTGGCACAGATCCCTTGAATGAAAGAGTCCCATGTCCTAGGGAGACCATTCAAGATGGTCATCACAATCTCTGCATTATCCACTTCTTCATCCACTACTTCAAGTTGTTCTTTGATCTAAGAGACTCTTGTAAAGTAATACTGAATGGTTTCTGCACTCTGGATCTGTACATTCTTCAATTGGTTTCTCAAAGTCATCTTCTGATTTATGTTCTTTCCTTCAAACAGTTTGGTGAGGGCATCAAACATACATTAGAGGAAATTTCAACTCAAAATGGACCTTTTAACTTTAACTCAAATTCCATGTCATCATGTGTTAGCCAATGAAATTGATTTAAATTTGAAATACCGTATAGGTCTTAAACACTTTTCTAATATAAATTTGGGGATAGGTATCATAAAAAAATTTACCTTTTTTGTTTGTATTTTCGACATATCTCTCCGTGTTTTTACTCAAGTTTCGATCAGGAGAACTCGTTGGATGCAGAATTAAATTACGCATCCAACGAGTACCCACTCAGCATACTTTTGACGGACCCCGCTACCCAAAAAAATTGAAATACCTGAAAAAACGTGATGATGATGTCATCATCACGTTTTTTCAGGTATTTCTTGTTTTTGGGTTAGCAGGATCCGTCAAAAGTATGCCGAGTGGGTACTCATTGGATGCGGAATTTAAGCTCTCCTGATCGAAATTTGAGTAAAAACACAGGAGATATGTCGAAAATACAAACAAAAAAGTAGTTTTTTTCTTTTCTTCCTCCAAAATTAATAAATATTATTTTATTATTTTATTATTTTTTTTTAGGAGGCCCATTTTGAGTTGAAATTTCCTCTAATGGATTTAGGTGTCTTTAGGGAGGACACTTGTGGTATGAGGTGATCCTTTATTGAATCAGCAATAATCCTCTTATCCATGACCAATATCTTCTTGTGTAAGGCCTTAGCCTCATCTCCCTCTGGAACTAGAACCTCCTCATTGATATAGGAGTCCAACTCATTTTCTTCCAGGACTAGGGAGATCCTATACTTCTAGGCTCAGAAGTTATCAGCTCCATCAAGCTTTTAATCAAGCTTGATATGAGGAGACATCTTAACTGAGAACCTCAAATGGAAATACAAAAGATTTAGATCTTACCAGGTTAAGATATCGGATCTGGATCTGGAGCTGAAATTTTGCAGTGCTGGTTCAAGAGCAGATTAGGGTTTGACTTTCCCAGAGTTTTGTCCAACTAAAAGCTTTGATATTTATCTATAAACTTCTATTTTTAGGAGGAGATCAATCCAGGCCTAGGCTCACTCAAAAATTCCACTTCTGTGGAAAGCCCTAATTTTCAGCAGTAGTGTCAGGTAAAAAACTAAAAATGCTCAGAATAAGATTCTGCTTCGACCAAAAGATGTGCCCTAGAGAGGAGATTCATCCCAACCTTATTTCACTAAAAATGCGTGGAGAGATATCCCAAAAGTAGGAAGCCCTAGTTTATGCAGCTGCACATTTTCTTCTTCTCAGGTTAGCTCTGATACCATGTTATATTTTTATCATTCAAGCTAGCATTATATTAGGATCTTTAACTAAGAGAATAACAAGCACAGCAATCAAACACAAGAGAAAATGAACACAATGTTTTTCCTCAAGGAAACCATAAAGGAGAAAACCCCGCAACTTCCTCAGAGATAGAATCTGCACCAAAATTAAAACCCCAAAACAGTAAGATGATCTCCCGACATTAGTAGTCTCTTTATTTCTATCCCCAACAACTTCTTATCCCTCAGCTATGTGCTACAACTGAGTGTGAGTGAGTGTATGATAAATAGAGAGGATCACTCTCTATTTATACTAATTTCTGACTTGACAATAACTCACTAGGTCTAACTTCTCTAGGAGAGTCTAATAACCCTAGGGGCCCACAACTGCGAGGACTTCAACCCTTGATCAATAGGAGGGTTACCCACAATGACTTGAAATAACTTGTTCACATTGTAGAAACTCCTTATCGGAACATCAGGGCATGACATGACTCAATTACATTACAAACACTTCCTGGAATAAACATCGGGATACAATACATAAGATATACAAGTGAATACATTTCGAAGTTATAATTACATCAACACAAGCTAGATTTTCCATGCCAAATGGCATCTTCCTCTTGTCATTTCGAATCCATAAGAAGCCCAAGGTTCTTGGGATGGGTTGGAAGGTCAATACTCTTGGCATGAATCAATTCAGGTCGAATTGGAGTGGAAGAGTAACTCCCATTGAAGAGGAAGAGGAATTTTGGAGCTAGTGGGACACTTAGACTAGATTCCCTAGCTCTATGACAACAATGATGAAGATGCTATGACACCTATGACACAAATCACATCTGAAGGATAAAATATGACATATATAACATTTCAGGTTGAAATAGAGTATCCAATAGGGCACTCATGTGAGTTGGAGAATCTCAATGGGTTCCTACTCAAATTGGGGGAAGATGGAAGGTTAGGAAAGGGAGGACACAAGGCAAATCTTGAGCCCATACCCAAATTCAAATTGGATTGAATTTTTGGATGGATTGGTAACCTTAGAAGGATAAGGATTTTTATAAAATACAGCAATGAACCAAGAGAAGAGCTTTTGTTCATTTTAGAAATTGTCATTTGTGAATTGTGAGAGCTAGTGGATGACTAGTTTTCTTTCCTTGGCCAATTTCGAGGGTGAAAGATTCCCATCCAAGTTGGTATTTGGATATGCCACTCAGGTATTCCATGGATATTTAATGGATTTGTATTTGTAGATCTAAGCTACATGGAATCTCATTTTTTTTTCTAATGCAACACTTTCTCTCAACCATTTCCAGTCTTTATGGCATATTCTTGCTCATGGATGGATTGCGCTTTGGGTGAGCTATTGATCTCTTTGGGGAATCTTATAATGCTCCATTATTTTATGTTCTGATGTAAAAAATTTATATTTCAATTTCAAAAGACTCTTAGGTCAAAATACCAAAATATTTCATGCCAAAATGTTAAACAATGAAGAAATAATGCCATTTCCTCTCTATCTTGTTGTGAACCATTGTAATACTAATGATTTCGAATTGGGACATATTTTCATTGTACATTACTAATTTTAATAATATAAATATGATATTTTTTTCATTCTCATAAATTCTCAGGTCAAAATATCAAATGGTTGTATGAAAAATTGATTATTAATGAGCAAACAATGACCATTTCCCCACTACATTGATGTATGTTATGATAATGATAATTATTTCAAATTGGAGAATGTCTATATGATATATTTTTGAGGAATTAAATGTAATTAATGAGTATTAAAAGTTTCATGTTCATCACTTAAGCATTCGAGGTCATTTTACTCAGTTCATTTGCATTTGGAGAAGATTCGGTGTCATTTCCCCAAGGGTTGAATTAGTGATTTGGTAGTTGTTTGGGAGAGGGTAATAAAAGCATGTATAAACTTAATAATGATTCATATGAGACCTTAAAAATTTACCTTAAACATCCTCTTCCTCTATTCATAAATTTGAGTGGTTTTGGTAGCATTTGAGAAGCCATTTCCAGCATTTACCAAGGGGGAATTGGAGCCCCAAATTGCTAGTAAAGACTCCTAGTTTGCCAGAATATTAAAAAAGTTTAAAGAAGTATTTGGAGGGTAATAAATCATACATGAACATCATATTCAAGTATTAATATCATTCATACACCTTCTCAGAATATTTAGGAGCATTTGGGCCAATTTGGAGATCTAGACATCATGACTAGTCAAAGGTCAAAATAGGGAAAAAGTGAAAAATTGGTCATTTAATAAAATTTCTAAAAAGGGAAATTACATAACTCTATTTTTGAGATAGCCTTTTTTAGCAATGGATATATAGAAAAATCTGAAGTTTTTTATTTTGTTAAGATGGGAACTTTGCATCTTTCTAATACTTTTTTCCTTTTTATATTAATACAAATATTTTTCACGTTTTTTTTTTTTTGTAAATAAAACTTGAATTACTATAGAGAAACCAAATTACATAGAGAAATACATCTAAATCCATCCCAAAAACATGGAGGCCTTAGTCCAGTCCATTGAAACCCAGTCCGAGACTTGACCTGATCTGTTTTGCCAAAAAAATACAGAGATTTTCCAAAGCCTCTTGCTCCCCCTTTTACAACCATTCCTACCATAATTCCTGGTACAGTTACATTGCTTCCCCACCCACATCAAAATGGACATATTAAATCTCCTGTCTCCACGAGGATCCCTATTGATTGCATGGTTCCCATTAACATAAGGACTACGACTACATAAGCTATATAACGCCGAAAAAACACAGACATAGAAGGAAACCTAGAAAAAACAAAGACAGAGGAGGGTAATCATATGCGACCAAGAGGAGAGGAGCTCCAACGGGGAACTGCAACCAATGGAATCTCTGCAGCTGATTGCTAGGAGCCAGTCGCAAGCGCCGACATCATTTGCATGGGGCTAGCCATGTTCTGGGAATCCACAGGTCCTCCTTCTACCACCTTACCACTTCTGATGACCCTCTCCCGAGGTCTAGCAGTCTCTAGGTCCTGACAATCAACAGGGTGAAATGGGAAAACTAACCAGGCCACGAGGATGTGGAGCTTCTGGTGCATTGTGTGGCATTTAGAAGTGTGCTCCTTCCAGAAGGGCACAGGTTTTGAATCGCCATCTCTCTTTGCTTCTTGCACCACCACGGAGTGCCCCACTAGACGGACTGTTACCCAATAAGTCATTAACATAAGATCATATGCTGAAGCTCGACCAGCAGTTTTGCTAGGGTCCAGGACCCATTCTGCCACCTCTATGTGAAGACTCTCTCATGGCATGGCTTTCACCTCGGCCCATAACCCCTCAACCACCCTTTCGATCTCTAGGCAGATATTGAGCGAAACGTGCTCCTTGTAGAGATCATCCTCCTCCTGATCCTAGAGCTGAGCTCAGGTGGTTTGTCATGTCTGACACTTGAGAGATTTCCCTTTAACAATGGATAATCCATATGCCTCCCCAGATCCACCATCCCTTTTGAATTGTCATTTGGGAGCCATCGTGAGAGACTGCGAAAGTAGGAAGGGCGCTAGGAAGCAAAGCAGAGGCACTCCAACAAAACCAAACACCAAGGCACAGTGCGGGGTGAAAGATGGATACTCAAGCCTACCCTCTCAGTAACAGAACTCCTCATATCAGATATCAAAATATTTGAAATAAAACATAGGAGCGCTTGTGGGAGTGCTCCCATCCCTGACCTTATCCTACGTCACGACCATCATGAGAACGAGAGCCTTCGTCCTGTGGTGATAATGGTCCTCGTCCAGTCGATGGTCCCTTTGCCCAGTGCCAAGCATGGAAAACCAGAGGCATGAGTCAAAATAATGGAGCAGTACAACCACCAGAATCGGTGGGCATTTAAACCAACGGAACCACAAAGCATTAGCTTGGTCGCGTGTAGGCGTGCTCGTGCCTCCTACCTCCATCTATCCTCCCATCTGCCTGATCGACCATCTTTGATTCCCCGATAATATCCCTAGCAGCTAGGTGATGGCACTGTTGGGCCCATTCCTCCTCACCAAAAACTTCCATCCTGTCGCATCAAAAGCCAATTCCGCACTCCACACCAACATTCGCCAACCGTTCAGTGGCTTTGTTGGCCTCCCTTCTAACATGGAAAAAAGAAATTGCAGGGTGCACAAGGAGGAGGTCTCAAAGCCTCTCCATCCTGTACGCTAGGTGCAAACTAGGGGAGATCTTTTCAGACGTTTTTCGATTCAGCAATTGTTTGGCCATCTAGATGAGGGTCTTGGAATTGCCTTCGATTATCGCCGAAAAAAACCCACCCCTAATCAACACTTTCGAGCCATAGATGAGGCCTTCCAGTTCAGCCAAGTTGTTGGTATCCTGCCCTATAGCTCCCATGAACACCATCATGATCCTACCCTCGTGATCACGACAAAGACCACCAAATCCTATCAGACCTAGATTGCCTCTAAATGCACCATTGAAGTTCAACTTGAAAACACAGGGAGGAGGGACAGACCATATCGTTGGGCTGGAGGGTTGACAAAATTTGTCCTGATGGCATAGAGAAGCCATCATAGATCTATTCAGCCCCCAGTTCTCAGCTATCTGGGCTTCCTCCCGCGGGAAGATCTTATCCTGCTTGTGCCACTACATGCACCGAATAGATGATAATAGGTTGTCTCATATCGTGGTCCAAACCATCTCCATATATTTGCGTTGGTCTCGAAATATCCGAGCATTCCGCTCCTTCCATATGCACCACATGGCCATACCTAGGAAGGCATCCCATATTTTTCTGATAACGGTATTTTTGTAGGCTCTTGGGCACCATTCTCTCAGGGTCTGAGAGGGCTGACCCCATCTTCTGTCGCTTCATTGAAACCTCATCGCTCCCTTATCCCACACTGTTGTTGTGAAAGGGAAGCTGTCCAGAAGATGATTCATTGATTCCTTCGCTTGATAGCATAGATAGCATTAGGATGGCCCGTGAATCCCCCATTTGCGTAAATTGTCACTTGTGAGAATCCTTCCCCTGACGACTAGCCAAACAAAAAGGGCAACGTTGGGCCACAAGTTGGTTTTCCAAAAAAATTTCTAGATATCATCATTCACAACATTCCTTGAAATCCTGATACTGTAGGCCTCCTTGACACTAATAGATCCTTTGGTCGAGTATCCCCATCTTAAAATATTAGGGCCTTCTTGAACCTTGATAAAGCATTTGTTCAGTTCTTCCTGGAAATCCTCACAATCCTCCTCACTTGTATGTTCAGGTTTCTCTAGGAAGTTCCACTGATGTTGTTCCATGTCAGTTCCCAACCTCCAGGATTAGTTCACTCGAATCTTGCCCCACTCGAGCTCCTGCTGCTTGATGAGAGCCCACCGTGAATCCCTACCAAGGATGGGAAACTGATTCCAAGATTCTTCCCAAAACTTCGCCCTGCTACCATTCCTAATCTCCCAAAAACTTTTCTCTTGGATAATCGATTTACCAGCCAGGGCTTTCGACCATATGGGCGGCCCACTAGGAGCCTCGTTGAAATAGATCAGAAGATGTCTAGGTCTATCCTGAGCATATTTTATGCTCCAAATTTTTTCCCAAGGTTTCACTAAATGGTTAACCCAGCACCACCACACTTTGGCACCAAGGATCTCCAACATCACTTTAGGATCCCTGAGGCCTAAGCCTCCCTGCTCCTTTGGCTTGTAAACGTCCTCCCAACTCACCAAAGAGAATTTAGCCTTCTCCCCACAACTCCCCCAGAGAAAATTACGTTGGATACATCTAATTTCCCTGAGGATAGCTTTAGGAGCTGCTAAGATCGAAAATAGGTATGTTGACATCACTTGTAAAATGGATTTGACCAATATCAACCTACTGGGGAAATTTAAGGGGCAGAGCACCTAGCTTGATAATCTCCATTTTAACCTATCCAATAGTTCCTACCATGCCTCTTTTTTTGGCCTACCCATCCCTAGGGGAATGCTAAGGTACTTAGACGAAAAATCCCCTCTAGAAAATCCCAAGATTCTCAAGATATTCCTCTGGGTGGTCGGGGGGGTATTGATAAAGAACACCTGAGATTTATTAGGATTAACCGCCAGGCCTGAGGCCTGAGCAAAACGATCCAGGATTTTCTTGAAGCTTCAAGCTTCTTGGACTGAAGGGTGCCCCATGAGCATAGTATCATCAACAAATTGTTGATGAGTCTGAAAGGAAGCCCCGTCATGAGCTTTCACTTCGTGAATTGCTCCACTTTCAACCTGGGTTGCAATGAGACGACTTAAGCCCTCAACCATGAGGATGAAGAGGAAGGGAGATAAAGGGTCTCCTTGGCAGATGTCGCAGGATGGTTGAAAGGTTGAGTTCGGAGAACCATTGAGGAGGATGTTAAAGAATGGAAAAGAAACCAATCCCATGACCCACTCCACCTAATCAGGGAAAAAACCATAGGCTCCCAACATCTTCTCCATGAATTCCCAATTGAGCTTATCATACGCTTTTACTATGTTGAGATTAATCATCATCCCGAGTGTTCTCGATATTTTAGAGAGTGCATCACCTCATGAACAAGAATAACCCCATCCAAGATCTTCCTACCTTCCATGAAACCAGACTGCTTTGGGCTTATGAGCACTGGGAGAAGAGGTTTGAGTCTGTTGGTAATGACTTTGGAGATGATTTTGTAAATGACATTGCATAATGCTATCAATCTGAATTTGTTAGGGGTATCTGCCCCCACCTCTTTAGGAATGAGGGTGAGGAAGGTGGCATTGAAGGCTTTAAGGACCCCCTTCTTGGTCCTGGACTCCTCCACAATGTTGAGCACATCCTCCTTTACAAGATCCCAGAAGAAATGGAAGAAGTTGGATGTGAAGACGTCTAGGCTGGGGGATTTTCCCAAAGCCATTTGGTAGACCACTTCCTCAACTTCCTGCATCCCAATGGGCTTGATCAACATTTCATTGTTTTCTCCAGTGACCAGCATAGGAACTAGGCTTGTTATTTTCTCAATGTCCCGAATTATATCCCTCCATCCTCCCAAAGAATCTCAGAGAAGTGTTGAGTAATTTTAGCTTCTATCTCCCACCTCATTTCCACTCTGTTTCTAGCCCTAGTCTTAAGTCTCTGGATTCTAGAGTTATTCCTGTTCCGGATCACCTAGTTACGAAAGAATTTAGTATTTATTTCACCCTCCTGCAACCATTTTACCCTCGCCTTCTGTTGCCAAAAAAGCACCTCCTGCTTTTCCCTAACTTCCAGCTGTCCCATTAAATCCTTTTCTTTGATTTTCATGTCGTCATCCCAGCCTCCTTCCATACCCTTTCTGTTAATGAGATCCAGCTCCAGTAACAGTTTTTTTTTGTCCTCAAAGATGTTTCCAAATTCCTCTCTGTTCCACATGCGGATATTTTCATTCAAGGCCTTAAGTTTCTGTTGAAAGTGAAACATAATGGTTCCTAGGGGGGGGGACCAGTTCCTGCCACTGTTGACTGACAAGGTCCTTGAAGTCTTTGTTCTCCATCCAAAAGTTTTCAAAGCGAAAGGATTTTCCCCTAGGGGAACAATACCAATCCCAAGAGAGTCTGATGGGCCAGTGATTTGAGCCAGCTTTCGGGAGAACATCAGCCAAAAGCTCCCCCATACTAGGCATAATATTCTCTAACACCAAGAAACGGTCCATGCGAGAGGCCACCAAATGCTCCCCTCCTCGTTTGTTGTTCCACGTGAACCAGCCACACCCAGTTTCCACATCAACCAGTGAGCTCTGGGCTAAAAAATCACTGAAAACTTCCTGGTATTTGTCCAAGGCTCTTCTTCCTCCTTTCTTTTCCCCAAGATTTGCGATTAGGTTGAAATCTCACCCTAGCACCCACGACCCCCGCTCTGATTGCCCCTTTAACCAGTTGAGGAGATCCATGAAAGACTACTTCTCAAGGAAACAACTGGGGCCATATATATTTCCAACTGTTCCATGGACTCCTGAATCCAAAAGGCAAAAATCTGCCATTAGAGCAAACTTATTGTCTCTCCAGTTGGATAATTCCACCATTCGGGGCTTCCAAAGGATTGCAATACCTCCAGATTGTTCTGCTGCATCAATATCCATGACATGACTTCCTTTCCAAATTTTTTCCTTAATATTTTCGACACCCCCATAGCTGCATTTGGTTTCTTGGAGGAAAATAATATCCGAGGATTCCTGCCTAATTTTACTATTTAGTGTTTTCCACTTCCTCGGGTTACCACACCCCCTTATATTCCATGAAATGAAATTCGTTGACAAACCTTTTTAGCTTCAGAGAAGGCCACCTTGATTGTGGGATACTGACCAAATTCGATCAATCGCACTCCAACCGCTGCTATGTGCTACTTATTCGTCTTCCTCCCCCTCCGCAGTTCCTCCTCTGGTAGCTTCCTCTTACTTCCCTTCTAGGCATCTGGGTCAATCCCTAGACTCTCCATAGCACCCGTTCGGATAATGGCTTCCTAGAGGAGTTCAAGCTAGCGTCTTGAGACATATCCTCGTCCCTTCTTCCTACATTCTTCCTCTATGGCATCCAAGTATATCTCACCCAAATCCATGTCCTCCCCTTCATCATCCTCTGTTCCTTCCATCTATTGGGCCTTGTCTTCCACTAGAGACTTGGATGGGCCTTCCTACTGATCTTCAACCATTGGCATAGCTGGGACCTCTTCTTCCTCATTTAGGGACCCTAAGGCCTCGAAGGAGTTCCCTTGTCTGTTCTCCTTGGGCATCGGTTCCATTCATACAGAATTTTTACCTCCTCCCTTGTCGCGCCTTCTGTTCTTAACCTAGGTGAACCCATCCTCTTTCACAGCTTTGTTCAAAGTAGGGGCAGACGGGTCGGTCCTGGGGCTATCTTTGGGGCAATTCCTTCCCAGATGACCGTATTCGTGACAGTGACGACATCTGAAAGGAAGTTGTTCATAGTCAATAGGCTAAATCCATTCCTCGTCTTCCTAGTTTAGACTCATTGCTTTTGGACACTCTCTAGATAGGTCCATATAAACACAAATCTACGCAAAGGCAGTATACCTTTGGATCCTAGTTTGTTCTTCTATTTTTATGAATTCTCCCAGGGTGTTTCCTATGTCCCGCAAGGTCTCCAAGTCCCAATATTCGCCTGGGAGGGAAAAAAGGTGAATCCAAACTAGGGCGACTGTCATGTCCTCCATCTCTGGGTTAAAATGCTCCTTCCATGTCCGCAAGAATAAGCCAGCTGAGAAGAAAAAGTATGGGCCTCCCTCCATGACTCTATCCCTATCTTCCTGGTTAAAAAATATAATGGTGAAGAAACCCTTTGAACCCAGCTAGAGATCGTAGTGGCCTTTAGGCTTCCACACTCCATTTATCCACTTAAACAGGTCTTTTTCCTTTGTCCAAATCCCCACAAATTTCCCTCTTAGGGCCTTTTCCTTCCAAGTCTCAATCTTTCCTCTGACTACCTCAGATCTGATTTGAATCATGGGGATGGAAGTCGTCTTTAGGAGGCAGCCTCCAAAACTCGTTTGTTTGCCTCTCCTGGAGCCAGATTGAGTCCTGTCTCCTTTGCCGTCCTCTGCCTGCTCCTTCCGACCCACAAGAGGAACCCCTTCTTCCAGGGCGATATCCCCCTGCCCCAATGTCGCCATGGCACCCTACATGAAGCCAAGAACCGATATCTATCGGCAACCCAGTGCCACCAGGACTCTTCGTGCCCAACTAAGCCAAAGAAAAAACCCTCATGTGCGTGTTTGTGTTTCAGTCGATGATGTTAATACTAGTGTTAAATATAAACAAATAAACTATATAGAATATTATTGTTGTTAAACATTCTATATAGTCTATAAGGTTTACGGTTAAGTCAATTACAACAATATAAGTCATAATATTACCCACCAAATAATTCACAAATATTTTTCACATTACTGTTGAAAAAAATTATGAATTCATGATATTGCATTCTCAATCTCATGATTTGCTAGATCAATTAATTGTTTAAATTGTAATCTCTCAATGCTAAAACTAGGATTGTTATAACTCTTCAACAATATTAAAATTGGAGTTCCAAGATTTTTCTTTAAAAATGTGCATTTATTCTTTACTATACTTGCTGAAATTGTGAATTTGTATTTTTCATTATTGACTTTAGAACTACCAAAATTTCCATTAATTGTTGAAATTGCAATTTTGGGATGATAAAATTGCAATTTTGTAGATATTGAAAATTGAAACTGCAATCAATTAATTGTTGAAATTGCAATTTATGTATGGTAAAATTGTACTATCATAATTCTCCACATGTTGAAATTGCTAATTTTGATCGCTAATTTTTTTTCCTTAAGTGTTTAAATTGTACATTTTGTTAAAAAATGCCATTTCTCCTCAATCATATAACTTGTTGTAATTGTAAACTTGTACTTGTGGGAATTGCAATTTCTTCTCACTCATTTTATTGTTGAATTTGTGAATTTTCATAATTGCATTTCCTTGAAACTGAAATTACGACTTGAATACAAAATTTCTAAAATTTTAAAATTACAATTTCTAGATGTTATTATTATATTTTCTCATTAAAAAGCTGCATTTTTTTATAATTCCTTGATTATTGAAATTGAGTTTCTTGATTGGTAAATATAATTTTTCATTAAAAAAAATATGAATTTCAAATTTGTAGTCCTTCAATTTCTTAAATTGTAATTATCCAAATGTCAAAATTGCACTTTCAAACATAAAAGAAAAAATTCATGAAATTGCAAATTTAATTATCAAAATTGCAATCTGACATTGCCTAAATTGAAATTTTTGATTAAAAAAAAAAGAAAAAAATCATGAAATTGCGAATTTAATTATCAAAATTGCAATCTGACATTGCATAAATTGAAATTTTTTATTTTTAAAAAATCAATTTTTATAATTGTTGAATTGTTGAAATTTTACATTTTCTCTTAAAAATGTGAATTTTCATCAATAGTACTTGTTAAAATTGTGAATCTGTAATTTCCAAAAAAAAAGATTGTCGAAATTGCAATATGTAATTATGAAAATTGTGAAATTACAATTTTTGAATGGTCACATTAGAAATTCTCATAAAAAATTGTAATATCTTTAATTTTTCAATCATTGGGTCATTGCAATTCATGATCATTGAAATACTATGATGTTGAAATTGCACATTTCTTTACATAATGATAATTCTCCTCAATTATATGTGTTCAAATTCTAAAACTTGTAGTTATCAAAATGTCGAAATTGCATTTTCCCAAGATGAAATCGCAATTTTAATAATTCTTCAATAATTGAATTTATAATTCTTGATAGCTGAAATTACAATCAACCAATTGTTAAAATTTTACTTTTCCTTAAAACAATATCAATTTCTCCTTAACCATATACTTGTTCAAATTGCTAATTTGTATTGTAGAATTCAAAATTCGTTTGCATAATATATTACCTGAAGTAGTTATTTGGTTGGGGTTGTCGATTGTTTCCCTGTTTAAGGGTTTTAATTGTGCATAAACATTCACATTCAACCCACTTCAACAAGTCTATGTTTTCAAATAAAGATATCATATTTGTTTTTTAGGTGCTATAAAAGATTTTTCTATCAAATTCATGAGAGGACCCATATGGAATAGATTCCCCTATAAAAATGTATCGACGATGAAGATTTAAACACGATGTCCCAACTACTACCCACTATCGAAAAAGCACCATAATCACAACATCAAGAATTAATACCACCTATTAGAGAGGGAATTAATACCGCCTACTATAGAGGGACGAGAGCCCTCACTACAACGAAGCCTAAGCAAAGCACTTACAAACTTACAAATTCAACAAGAAAACAATGGCGGAAAAATTGCAATTCCAACACCACAAATTCATAATTCACAATAAAGAATTGATTGATTCAAATTTCAATGTTTAGAAATTATAAATTCACAAATGGAAATTATTATAAATTCACAAATTGAAATTGATTGTACATTCACAAATTTAAAAATATCTGAGAAATTGATTTCAATTTTGGCAATTGTAAACTTACAAGTTCAACAAAAATCAAATTGGAGAAGAGATTGCAATTTCATCAATTACAAATTTGCAATTCACTTTTTTTTTTATAAAAAAAATGTTATTTTAGCAATTAAGACTTTCAATTTCAACAACCGATTTCAGTGATCAAGATTTGCACTTTCAATAAGTGGAGAATTATGAAAGTGTGAGAATCAAGGTGTGACGAGGGGGCTCAACGAGAGCACCATGTCACTTACAAGAATTTAACCTAGTTGGGGAGTGTAACAATAATTCCTCCCAACCACCCAAACTACCCTCTATAAAAGGAGGAGAATTGAACCTGAATAATATATGAATTTAAGCTAGCACTCTACCCTCTTTAAAATGAGGAGAAGGGAACATTAGAGGAAATTTCAACTCAAAATGGGCCTCCTAAGGAAAATAATAAAATAATGGTTAAAATAATAAAATAATATTTATTAATTTTGGAGGAAGAAAGAAAAAAACTACATTTTCTGTTCGTATTTTCCACATATCTCCCTGTGTTTTTACTCAAATTTTGATCGTGAGAGCTCATTGGAAGCGGAAGTAAATTCTGCATCCAACGAGTACCCACTCGACATACTTTTGATAGACCCCAATACCCCAAAAACAATAAATACCTAAAAAAACGTGATGATGAGTACCCACTTGGAATACTTTTGATGGGCCCTGCTACCCGAAAGAGAAGAAATCCTTGAAAACATGTGATGATGATGTCATCATCATGTTTTTTCATGTATTTCTTCTCTTTGGGGTAGCGAGGCCCGTCAAAAGTATGCCAAGTGGGTACTCGTTGGATGTGGAATTTACTCCCGCATTCAACGAGCTCTCTCGATTGAAATTTGAGTAAATATGAACAAAAAAGTATTTTTTTATGCTACCTATCCCCAAATTTATATTAAAAAATTGTTTAATACCTATACGGTATTTCAAATTTAAAGCAATTTCATTCACTAACACATGATAACATAGAATTTTAATTAGGGTTGAAAGGCCCATTTTGAGTTGAAAATTACTCTAATGCTTGAATAAGGGATGCAAAATAATATATATGCTTACAAGATGGATTACAAAGAAGGTTAGACATTAAGGTAAAATTGAGTCTTCTTTTTCAGTTCATTTTCTGACTTTAATACATATTTATTAATCTTTAAGACAAATTGTGTCTATAATTTCCTCTTTTACTATATGATGCTTCTCCTACTTGATTGTTTGTTAATTGATAATGGTATATTGTTTCAATAACATCCCATTTGTTGGGAACCTAATTGATTGTTTTCCCTCTTTTTGGGTTTTCTATTTGACTATCCAAACAATTGCTACCTAAATACTATTTCATATGTATATATGTTATTATATTTTATTGTATTTAATCTACATTTATTTCATTTTCTTGGGTAGAAAACCATTGTTCATTTATTAATATAATGTTTACATCAATTTATTGGTATTTTCTTAACTAGCTAAAAAGATGTCATGAATATTGTATAGATATCGCCTTTGATTATATTGTTGCTAACTTGAACATTAATAACTTGTATATTGATATTTCAGCATACCAAAAACCTCTAAGTTATCATTCCATTTAGTGATCACAACTATAATTCACCATTTATATCGCCTTTAATTATCTTGTTGCTAACTTGAACATTAATAACTTGTAGATTGATATTTCAGCATACCAAAAACCTGTAAGTTATCATTTCATTTAGTGATCACAACTATAATTCACCATTTATTTCAAATAACAACTTGTAACCTAGAGTTATTTCATCTTGGAAATTCATACCTTCGTATTAATACATGATAAGAGATATTCGCTTGATCTCTAATGATTGCATCACCAAGCTACTATGGATCATGCTATATTAACCTTGAAAACATTAAGGACGCCTAGTACCTATTTAAATAAGAGATTCGCTAACAACCTTGGCAAATTAATCTGCCCACTCCCACAACCAAGTTAATTGGCTTTGAGGCTTAAGGTTATATATATCCCATTGTCGTTTGACCAACTCTTTAAGAGTGTCATGTAATTGGATGATCAAATATATGTTTTGGGTATTAAAAAATGAAAATATTACGTGTCAACTTAATAAATACTTATATGGTTTCAAATATGTCCCCACAGAACGGTATGAGAAAATTGACAATTTAGTATTTAACTTTGGTTTCAAATGTTGTGAATACAATCACATCATTTAGGTTACATGTGAATAAATGTGATACTTTAATTATTGCATTATTTGTTGATTATTTATTTTTTAGGTGATTCCAAGTTAATGATGGTTACTTTTGGTGTGTTAGATGCAACATTGACATTGAAAAACAAAATCATCCTTCATCTTTTATTGCTATTTTGGGAAACCTACACAATGAATCCTATTTTTTTGTAAAAGTATGAAATGTAGAAAATTGAATCAACTTTTGGAATATATAACTTTTATTTATTGAAAATTTTCATAACTATATCAATTATTTATTTTTTAACATTATCATTTTTTTACAAATTATAAGGTATATGTCCTTGTTGGTGCATCCTTTGAGTGCCTAAATTATGGAATCAGTATGCCAAAACATTTAAATATGTAGTTAACAAGTAGTACTAGTGCAATGGGGCACTCATACAAAGTTCAGGGACATTTTATATGTAATTGTATTTTTGTGAAACATATTTCCACATTGTAAAAAAAAAGCGTGTTTGTGTTCCTTAACACTAGCATTAAAGAAGACAGAGCCTAATAGGTCAATTGACATGAAGGATGGGCAATTACAAAATGCACACATGTTTTTCATTTACAAAACATGCATGCATTTTGCAGATACAAAATGCACAAATTATTTATAACACATGTTATATACCCCTACATCCCTCCCTTCCTACATCGCCATTTTTCCCTCCCTACAATACCCATCTCTCTCTCTCTCTCTCTCTCTCTCTCTCTCTCTCTCTCTCACACACACACACACACACACACACACACACACACACACACATGTGCATGCGTGTGTTTCCTGTTTCCCTCTCTTTATCCCTAAATGACTCATTCTCTCAATACCTCCCTTTCTGACCATCATTATTCCCATCTCACTCTCTCTTTCCCCTACTCCTCCCCTTATGCCTAACCCCCATCCCTCTCTTTCTCCCCCAACCCTCTAACACCCCCAACTCTCTCTCTCTCTCTCTCTCTCTCTCACTTTCACACTCTCACTACCCATAAACACCCTATCTATCCCTAACACCTCTCATACTCTCCCTACCCATAACCACCCCCTCTAACCCTCTCTCTCTCTCTCACCCCTACTACCCCTACCCCTAACTTCCCCCCTCTCTCTATCTAAATTAATACCCATCTCCCTACAACTTACTAACATCCCATATATCTCTCCCTATCTAACTTAATACCCATCTCCATACAACTTACTAACCCCCCATGTCTCTCTCCCTCCCTCTCTCTATATTCCCCCACCATATATCCCCCCCTTCTCTCTAACTTCCTTAATTCTCCCTA
>LPNX010568559.1:4701-17409 GCA_001517045.1 Pseudotsuga menziesii
AAAAACATTCCGTACGGATGAGGAGATCCTTGAGGCTCTCACTGCCCCAGATTATCCTTGGGATGACATGCACCATCGTTCCTACTTCCTCCCAGATGAATCTTCCTCTAACACTGCTACCCAATTTGCAGTTNTTGGCCGTTCTCCGTTTTTCACACTGTTGATATCGCCGGATTCATTTTTCCGGGCTCGTGATGATGCTTGAGATCATTTCTCGCTCTCACTTGGCACCGTTTCAACATTGTGTCCCGACACCTTGCTACCTCGATTTGCTTGCCACATCGGCCACCATCAGATTGTTCCACACTTTTTACATGAGCCATCCACTCCTGTCATACTGCAAATGTTTCGTTATTTTGCCACCATTCATTCACCCCGCAAGGAGGCCCACTAGTGTTCCCCCCCACCCTCAGTCCTGGTCATCATAATTATTCCTTGATCGAACACTTCCTCCTTTCCTGCCCATTAATTCAGAGTCTTCTTATTCACTTTCAGACTCCTTAAAATTGAAAGCAACCACGAGCATGAACTGTCATGGTCTCGTAAAATCCACATGACAGTACCATTCTATTACTTCAGAGTCTTCTTATTTTCTTTCAGACTCCTTAAAATTGAAAGCAACCACGAGCATGTACTGTCCTGGGCTCGTAAAATCCACACGACAGTACCATTCAATAACTTCAGAGTCTTCTTATTTGCTTTCAGACTCCTTAAAATTGAAAGCAACCACGAGCATGAACTGTCATGGGCTCGTAAAATCCACATGATAGTACCACTTTATATCCACACTTCTGCTAGTTCCCTAACCCATGAAGAAGTCCCCCCGCGCCTCTTGGCGCTATGATCGATCCTCTCGGCAGCACCCCCAATCAGGTCGCTTTTGTTCAGAGTATTCTACAGTTTCCTACCATTTTACCACAGCTTGAGTCTCCCTCAGCCTATTCACCCTCAGATCCCATACAGCTATGATCCCTTTACCACCAATCAGTTTCATGTGCTGCCCGATCATCCCTGCCATCATACTCTGAACAAAGGAAGTTTGAGTCCACCCACTCTACTTGCCCAGTTATTTACCCCAGTTTATCAACCCTGCCATCAGTACTATCACAGTTCGGTTTTTCACCTCGCGCTCCTGTCAAGGAAACATCACTGCCTTGACAGTTGCCGGTCTCCCTCTGTCGACGACAACTCCTTTATTCCAGAAGATAGACCTAGAGGCCCCTGCGCCTTGGACCCATCACCATCTGTGGTGAGTGCATACGGACCATTTTGAGAGGAGTCATCATTGCCTCTCCGAATAGTTTTTTCTCACATGCTCGACTTCAGCACATTGATCGCATCATTGAGCATCGCGCAGGATTTATATCCATTCCATTATTTGTCGAAGACCCCAGATTTCCCCCGACTCTAGCACATTGGTGAGTCACTTTGGAACGACCATTTACATGTTCCCGTGGATGTCCGGGCTGTGTTGGCGATTGTATTCGGAAGCCATCCAGTTCTATGCTTCTTTGAGTACCCAGTTCAGTTCCAGATCAGTGTACCATTATGAGTGTGACCCTTGTCACTCTGATCCAGCAGCGCATCAGTTCCTTCAGAACCACATTCAGTAGCACTGCTGCCATTCCAGTGTATCAGTTTTTTGGCTCAGACATGGTCATCTCAGCAGTATGTTCCAGATTTGTGTCCCTTCCGGACCCTCATGACATGCACAGTGATTATCTACTACAGCTCCTTCATTTTGGGCCTCACAGTGATTTTTATGTATCTTGATACGAGCATGGGAATGCCCGCCTCGTCCATCTATTGAGATTCTTCCTCATTCAGTATTTGAGGACATGTATATGTTAAGGTCCCCATATTTTGGACCTCATTGTTATTACTATGCTATATCCCGATACGAGCATGGGAATGCCCGCCTCGTTCAGATGATCAGATGATTCCTCATCCATTATTGAGGTTATGTACTTTTCAATCCTTGCAGGTGGTTCGAGATCGGTGTTCCGGACTTCAGCTGGTTCTTTCTCTTCTCCACACCCTAGGAAAACCAATTATGACTTATGATGTCCATCGGCCATACGATGAGCTCCTGCCCTTGCACATCAGGGGGAAATCTGTTATCACCCAAAAAGGGTTCACTACCTCATCTACCCCATTACATGGCTCATTTGTCCATTTTCCCACCATATTTCCATCAAAAACCCATAAAACCATGCAAAAAGCCTCCAAAAGGCCACAAAACCCTCTTTTCCTCTAAAAATATCCAAAATTCCTCCAAAAAAACAAAAATCTCCAAAAAGGAATAAAAAAAATAAAATAATGAGGAAAAAGAGGAAAAAACCCTAATCAGCAAACCCTAACCCTAAAACCGCATGGTTTCCAACTATAAATAAGTGATGGAGACCCCTCATTTCATATCCACAATCAAAGTATCCTACCTCTGCCAAAATTGCTCGTGAAACCATAGCTCACCATTGAAGCTACTTTCACCATAAGAGCCCCCTTTTGGCCCATTTCCACCATTGGAGAAAGAGAAGAAGCAGCTTGAAGCTCGGAGCCACCGACATTGGACCAGCGCAACGGACTTCACCAACCTCCACATTGTAGGTAACATCAATAAAGGTCATTATTTACTATTTACTGTTTTTGTTTCATGTTATTTACTTTCTATTGTTTTGCTTCATGAATGTTCAAATTTAGTTTTTACTTCACTTATAGCTTTTAATTCAAATATCATTGAACTGCTACTAAGGAATCCATTTCCCTTAGTAGGTACTCATTCGTACAAGCTAGGTGTAAAACCCTAGCAACAGGCCCTTTCCTCCTAACATATCCACCTTAGAAAAACTAAGGCTAGATATGGTGGAACCTTTCTTACTATTTACACAATGTATTTAATGCTACAGAAAGGTCTTTTCTCTACGCACATTGGAAAGGTCTTTCCTAATATTAAGCTAGAGAAATGGTTGGTTGTTACACTTATGATTGCTTCTCCATGAAATTTTTTAATATTCCTATGACCTACTCTAAGCCAAGTCATTCTCAATATCAACTACCATTCTTCTTCCTCCTTGTGAAAAATCGACTCCTAGTCCCTTAAAGCTATATGTTTCTCTATAAGAAAAGAGTTTGATCATTAGAGGAAATTTGGGGTCTAAAATGGGCCTTATAAGAAAATGCGCAAACAATAATTTCTTGTGATTTGGAATTAAAGAACCAATAGAATTCCAATAAAATGAGTCAACCATAATGGTTGAATTGACATATTTGTCATAAAAAAATCTACCTTTTATGTTCGTATTTTCGACATCTCTCCCTGTGTTTTTACTCAAATTTCGATCAGAAGAGCTCGTTGGATCCAGAATTTGATTCTTCATGCAACAAGTACCCACACTGTATACTTTTGATGGACCCCGCTACCCCAAAAACAAGGAATACCTGAAAAAATGTGATGATGTCATCATCACGTTTGTTCAGGTATTTCTTGTTTTTGGGGTAGCAGGGTCCA
This sequence comes from Pseudotsuga menziesii, assembly GCA_001517045.1. Classification (NCBI taxonomy): domain Eukaryota; kingdom Viridiplantae; phylum Streptophyta; class Pinopsida; order Pinales; family Pinaceae; genus Pseudotsuga; species Pseudotsuga menziesii. The sequence continues at coordinate 8,210 of LPNX010568559.1, forward strand.
TCAAAATTATGCAATGTGGGTGCTCGTTGCATGCATAATCAAAATCCACATCCAACGAGCTCTCCCGATCGAAATTTGAGTAAAAATACAGGGAGATATGTCGAAAATACGAACACACAAAGTAGTTTTTTTCTTTTTTCCTCCAAAATTAATAAATATTATTTTATTGTTTTAACTATTATTTTATTATTTTCCTTAGGAGGCCCATTTTAGACCTCAAAATTCCTCGAATGATTCCTTCTATCAATTTAGTCTTTTTCATTTATTTATTGTTTACCTTTTCCCCTCTTCAAAATTTTCTCTACGGTGGTCCTCACTATTCAAATATCAAGAAATATTATTTTATGTTTGAAATGTAATTTAACTAAAGGACACAACTTGGAAATCTATAAAAAAAGGTTTAAAGAAACTAAAATGTTGTAGGAAAAATTCCCAAATTTTTTTAAGAAATTTCTATGGTATTTCCACTTTGTAAAATTTTCCTTGTATGGTTCAAGGAAATGCACGGGTTGTGTTTCTAGTAACATATATTTTCATTACTCTAGGAACCATGACAAGTTCATATTTATTAAACATATTGTTTATTTTCTTAAACATAATATTCATACATGATAATATTTTTTAGTTGTTGCAATTTATTTTTGAGAATCCATTAGTTCATTTGCAGGATAATCACTAAGGTATCCTCATTGAAATAGAATCACATGTGAGAATATTATATGAGAGAAGCGATATAAGAGGTTTTCAAAGGAATGGGTCTCTTATGTGATGTGCAATTCATTAAATCTATAGGAGGTATGAAGGAAAATGAGAAATCTTCACATTTTCATTCTTCATTAAAATGTTTACTTTAATTTAGAATCTACATGGGAATCAAAATCACCAATGATGTTGTTAGAGGTGTAAATAGTACTCAAGAGTGAACTTTTTCCTTACACTTTTGGATGGGTCTTCTTCAATTACTTTAGCTATGGAAGGAAAATAAAGGTGCATATATTTTCAACCATACCACTCAGTGTTCCTAGATGTGATGCAAATATAGCTTGAAATCATTAATTGCGGATTGCTTTGTTTTACCATTACAAATGTCAAATTGATAACATTTGCATTAGACTTATATCCTTTAAAACTCTCTAACCTAAAACAACACCTCATACTTTGATAAGATTGTTTTTAGGAGACAACAAAATATTTGGTTCCCTTGGCTAAGGTTGGACAATAAACCTCTCTACATGTATCAAAATAGGAACTATAAACCTCAAAAAGATAATATTTTTTAACTTTATAATTTGCAATATAAATCGTAGAATAAGCTCCACCAACCACTTCCATTTTTTTCACCCTGGGATCTCCCATAAACATGTATCCACTAATCCAATCAATACACCTCATATTACAATTTTATCCTTGTGCCAAGGATTGATTTGAACCTAGGTGCAAAGAAATGGTAACAATAACATGGTCTTCACCTTTTGCACCCTTATTCTTAATCCTTACCTGTCCCTCCATTTTTATGTTCCCATCCTAAGAAAATTCATGAAAAAAATAAATTTTTTAAGACTATATATGATTAGCTAGATATCATTAGTATTCAATTCAATTTCACAATAAGAACATATGCAATATTGCTGAAAGAAACAAAATCACAAGATATACACAGATTTATCATGAGAAATCCTCTAGGGAAAGAAAACCCAGAAAAACTTCCTTTATATAGATGCATCAAAAGTACAAAGATAAAACCCCAAATAGGTGCTCCTTCTCCTTGCAGATATCTATCTATCTATCTATCTATATATATATATATCCTATGCATTATACACAAATGTGAGTGTGTTTTCAAATGAGGAACACACTTCCTCTATTTATACTCTATCTTTCGCTTGACTTTTTCCCTAACAGGTTGGCCCCAACAAACTTGCTAAGCCGAATTCACCTAGGAAGACACAAAACAATATAATATTGTTGGTCAAATCAATTCTCTAATGAAACAAACACCTAAAATTCCCAAAACATAAATTGTCAACATGAGGAAGTCTTTTATTTCAAAGCTATCGTGCAATATCTATGCAAGCACAATTTCTACCTGACATCATTGATCTATTGGTATGAAATCAAAACTATTTGTAAACTAGGTCACACATTCTTGAAAATAAATCAAACCTATTCATAAAACCATACTGTAAATCTAAAAACAAAATTAACTCTCACGAAGCAATATCTAATTACATAAATATGAAAGAAATGTTATGCTGGCCAACGATCTATCAAAAGAAATTAACTTGAATAAGAACAACGATAAATCTAACAATGAATGAAATAAAGAAATAAATGATAAGGAAATTCACACACTTACAATCAAAACTACTAGCATCTGCTCAAGGAAGAGGGACCTTCCTCCACTAAGCATATCTGGATCTCCACAAGGAAGGTCTACAACTTCGGAATTAAGAAACTGCCAACATGTATTATTGAAATGAAATTATTACAAGAGATTTTGGATCAAATTATACAACATAAAATTGGTTGCTCTGCTATCCTACCAACCCCTAATACATTCTAATTATTACATGTTTATACATAACAGACCCTCGGGAGAATGAGAAACTGAATCCCTAAATTGTGATATGTTTCAGCAAATTTGCTAATTTGAGAACCGGCCATAACTGCAAATATGGAAAATACCCTCTCTAATAACCACCTGTATCTCTCAAATTGTATCTTTGTTTGGGAATTTCCTCCCACTTCTCTAGTAATTAAGGATGTTACGCACAAAACCCATGTCCCATATTTTCGAGATTCTTCCCCATATTCCCACAAGTTGCGACAGAAATAAATGCGTTCTTATATACCATGTGTTATTTGTTAAGGTCGTTTGATCATGAGATGGATCTTGCCTTGTTGGACTTGAGTACAAATTGAAATGACGAATCCACATAATCAATCCTAGGAATGAAACCATATTGTGAATATCCATGTGGATGTGTGCTAGCATTCCAACTTTGGAGGCTTGAACCATGAGTGTTACTGTTGTTAATCTGAAAAATCACTCCACAAGCCATCATCAGTAAAATTATGCACAATAGTCTTCAATTCATCAAAAATAAAGGAAAATAATAATTATTAACCACTAAAGCATCAATGGGAGTAATATGGTATTTACGGGAAGTTACATCAAATAGATGGAAAATGGAGTTATAAATGGATAATAATAGGAAGAAGATCGATGAAATAGATGTCGATAAGTGATGAAAATAGGGACAAATATGTGACCCAACAAATATTATATTCTTGAGGGTTCTATTGACCTTAATTACAATGGAGGTTTTACCTCATTACTCTATGATGACCAAATACAATAATAAGATCCTAATGTAAAAATAAAATATCTTTGATAGATTACAACAGTAAAATACATTTAGAATATCCTTTGAAGTTACAATATTTCAACACTCCCCCTTAACAAGAAGGGTATTCTACTGATGACAACAACATCAATTGTAGGAGCAAGGAGAGAGAGAATATACAACATGTAGGTGATCCATCTATACATCATTGTAATTTTTGAACAATCATCAACAACTGGAATAGTTTCTAGAACATTTTAAACATCTTCAATACTGGCACATCATCTTCTACAACACCAAGTCTTCATTTTTTATCTTCATCTTCTCTAGAATGCGATTACTCGATTGTCTACAAAAACACTTGATATTTTGATGAACAACATCATCATCAATGGCAACATAACCTACAACACACATGATAAAATTATGGGATGATTAATCCCTATCACCTTAGGACATAATTCCAAGGATGATGCAATCCTCATCTGATCCAATTATGGCATGATCAACCCCTATCACTTTAGGACATAAGTCCAAGGAAAATTCAATCCTCACCTAATCCATTTACGGGATGATCAATCCCTGTCACTTTAGGACATAATTCCAAGGATGATGCAATCCTCACTTGATCCACTTATGGGATGATTAACCCCTATCACTTTAGGACAGAAGTCCAAGGACAATGAAATCCTCACCTGATCCACCTACAGGATGATCAACCCCTATCACTTTAGGAAATAACTCCAAGGGTGATGCCATCCTCACCTAATCTACTTACAAGATGATCAATCCCTATCACTTTAGGACATAAGTTGAAGGATGATGAAATCCTCACCTGATCCACCTACGAGATGATCAATCCCTGTCACTTTAGGAAATTAGTCCAAGGACGATGCAATCCTCACCTAATACACTTACGGGATGATCAATCCCTATCACTTTAGGAAATAAGTCCAAGGATGATGCAATCCTACCACAACATGGAGAAAAAAGTATGTGGATTACTTTAGGACTAGCGTCTAGGTATGAAACTATCCTAATGCAACATGGAGAAAGAAGTATGTGGATCACTTTAGCACTAGTGTCCAAGGATGATACAATCCTGTTGCAACATCATCAACCTGCTCCCCCTTTTGAGGATGCTCTGTAACATCATCAACCTGCTCCCCCTTTCGAGGAGTGTTTGCAACATCATTATCATTGTTCCTCCTTATGAGGAAGTTCTACAAGATCATCATCATTGTTCCTCCTTACGAGGAAGGTCTACATCATCATCATTGTTCCTCCTTATGAGGAAGTTCTACATCATCATCATTATTCCTCCTTATGAGGAAGGTATTTTTGAACCACACTAATCTTGTCACGAAAGTATTCAAACTTTACTCAAGACAGAGGCTTGGTGAACACATAAGAAACTTGTTCATCGATACAGACATACTGGAGCTTTATAGCTCCCTTTTGTACCATATCTTGTATGTAAAATACTGGATTTCTATATGTTTTCATTTGTCATGGAACACTGGGTTCTTCATCATGATCTTTATATTTGGTTGTCACATAGAATCAATGTGGTATCCAACTCCAATTCAAATAGACCTAACATCAAATTATGAAGACATATAGCTTCACAACTAGGAGAACAATATCCTATATACTCAGCTTCAGCTGTGCTGAGAGCGACACTGGACATCTTCCTGCTAAACCATGAGATCATGGTGGATCCCATACAATAACATCCACTTGAGGTGCTCTTCCTATCTAAGGCACTTCCATCCCAATATGCATATATATAACTATAAAATTTGTATTCATGATCTCCAACAGAGTATATACCAAATTCTATCGTACCTTTTAGGTACCGCATGATGTGTTTTACAGCTATTAGGTGAACACGTCTAGGTTTAACTAGATAGCTACTTAGGTTGTTCACAAAAAAGCATATATCTGGCCTAGTATTCATCAGATACATCAATGACCCAATAATTTGTCTATACGGAATCACATACACTAACTCTAATGATTCATCAGATAACAAATTCAGGTTGGTATCCATGGGTGTGGCCATGGATTTACAATTAATCCAACATATCAAATCTTTTTAAGATTTCCACAACATACTTTCATTGGTTTAGAAATATTCCTTATGGGATCTGCCATACTTCCATCCTAGAAAATAGTGCATTAATCCAAGGTCTTTCATCTCAAATTATTTGGCGAGCTTCTTCTTGCACTCTACAATATGTTTCTCATTTCCTGTTGGAAATAAGTCATCCACATAAAGCAATAATATGACAACTTCATCATCCATAACCTTAAAGTAAATGTTAGGTTCATATTTTCTTTTGGTACAGCACAAGCTTGTAAAAAAGATATATATCCTTCCATACCAAGCTCTAGGATATCGCTTTAATCCTTACAGATATTTCTTCAACTTACATACGTGAGTCCCTCTATCTTAAACTTCAAATCCTTGTGGTTGTTCTATGTACACTTCTTCCTCAATAACACCATTCATGAAGGATTTATTTACATCCATCTGGTGTAAACTCCACTTCATCAGTGATGCAAGTTCCATGATGGTTCTAATGGAAGTGTACCTTGCTATTGGTGCAAATTTCTCTTCATAATCAATTCCCTCTTTATGAGATAATCCTCTAGCCACAAACCTTTCTTTGTATTTCTCAATACTTCCATCAGCTGCATGCTTTATCCTGTTTATCCACTTGGAAGATACCACACTTTTTCATTTTGGTTTGGAAACTATATCCCAAACATCATTCTTCATTATTGATTGGTATTATTTCGTCATTTCTTATACCCATTTTTTATTTTGTGCAACTTCTTCATAACTAGTATGTTATTGATCTACAAGATCACACATCAAAGCTACATAAATTGAGAATGGATTTGATCTCTTCCTTACTCTTGTGGAGCCTTCTATATCTCCATACTTCTCTGCTTCTTGTATAATTTCTCTTGCCCAACCAGGCTTTGTCTTTCATGATATACTCATAGTAGGAGGTTATTGGGGTTCTATCATATCATGGTCCTCTGAAGTTTCTTCTTCAAGGAAGGGTGCAACTTCTATATTTATAGGAGGTGTATCTTTTTCATATACTTCTTCATGTTGACACTATTTGGATATCTTGAGAGATGCTTCTTCATCAAATGTGACATTCCTACTAATTTCCATGTGATAGAACCTTGGAATGTATATTCTGAAGACTTTGTATACTTCAAAGTATCCAACAAATATTCCCTTCTTTCCGTAAGGGTCCAACTTAGTTCTCGTTTCTTTTGGTATGTGAACACATAATGGGAAACCACATATCTTAAGGTGGCTCACTTTAGGATTCTTTCCTATGAACATTTATTATGGAGTATTGAATCCAAGGGCACTATGGGATCATATATTCTATACATAAAATGTCGTTCTTTTTGCTTCAACCCATGGATGCATAGGAAGATATTTATCATGTATAAATGTCTTCACTGCTTCCATAATGGTCCTACTAGTTCTTTTCACAACACCATTATGTTGAGGACTGTAGGGGATTGCTTAGTTCCCTCTTGATTCCAACTTCTTTACAAAAGGATTCAAACTCTTTTGAACTATATTCTCCACCATTTTCTGTTCTGAGTGTATTGATTCTTCTTTCTAAATGATTCTCTATCAAGGATTTGAATTCCTTGAATTTTCCAAATACTTCATCATTTGTTTTCAAGAAATATATACATGTATTTCTTGAATAGTCAAAAATAAATGTAACATAATAATCATATCCACTCAAATATGTAGGGGGAATCAAACCACATACATATGAATGAAATTCCAACCTGCCTTTAGTCTTTGTTTCACTCTTCAAAAATGGATTCTTGATATTCTTTCCTCTTGCACATCCTTTGGAACTTCCTTCATGATCAATCTTCAAATATTGTAGACATGTTACTACTTTTCTCACATGGGGTAGTGCTTTGTAGTTTATGTGAGAAGGCCTCTGATTCCATAGTTCACTTGGGCTAGTTGTTTCATGAACAAGGTTTTTTTTTTAATGTCCCTTGAGTTTATATAATCCTCCTTCTACTTCACCGATGACAACTGCATCTTCAATTGATTTTCCTTTGGGCCACATAAGTACTTTTCCATCTATAAATTCAACCATATATCCTTTATTATATAATGTTGAGATAGAAAGTAAGTTCTTCTTCAAACCTAGTACATATAATACTTCCTTCATCTTCATGGGGGTTCCATAATTAAGGTTATAACTTGCTTCACCAATACCTTTGATAGAATATTGATAGTCATCTCCTAATGATACTTTCTCAGGAGATTTATTCTCTTCATGTTTTGATAGAGTTTTATTTTGTTTTGTCATGTGTTTTGAAGAACCATTATGGCTGATCGGATTGACAAATGAAGTCTAAGAGACTGAGTCTTTTACAGACAATATCATGCTAGAACATTTATTACAACTCTCCCATGGGGTATGAACATGTGATATGATACAACAAGCACTTCCCATAAGTACTTCCAAGGGTCTTTTGAAGTCTGAACAAGTTAACTCTGTCCGGTTCACCAGGCTCATTTGATAAAAACCACTAAGTACAACTTAGGTGGTAACATTCTGGCTCCAACTGTGGGACGTGTGCTCGATCTGGTCTTTAAGGCAAGGACAGGATACGAGAACACCAGAATCTCTAGTTTATATACCCTACAAAAATATCTCAACTTGACAAGAAAAACCTCAGTAGCACAAGATTTATGAAAAACCAAATGAACCATTAAGCTGATTTATTTAAACAAAATAGATGTAACTAACTAAAAGAAGCAAAGTTTTATTATAGCTAAAAATAGAAATGCAGAAAGTAAATGCTCTCTTTCAAAGAGCTTATTTTCCTACTCTAAGCATGATATAAAAAGGGTTAAGTGTGATCAGAAATCCAATGTAACCACCTAAGCATTTTATTGACATAAAAAAAAATTCCTTGTCTTTGGTTACTAGCCAAAGTAAGGATACTTTATTCAGAAAATGCAAACCTGCGTGATGATTCAGAATGGGCGGGATGGATGGTAAATCATAGGCATGAATAATGTCGTCAAACTTCCTCCCAAACTGGTAAGTGCCTGTGCAGGATGCTTCTATCTATGACTGGATAGGGTTGATGTACAAATTGGAATGATGAGGCAGATTGACTACACCATCATACTCATCATCAAGGCTTACCGGATGATAATTCATTGTATAAGCCCCAAGCAGCTCCAAGTCATGAGGAAAATCTATATGTGAAAATGATAGTTGAGACTGATATTCTAATAACTGCATCACATCTGTGTTTTCACAAAATTGCTTCTCCATGTCTTCATTACTGATACTCTTGTGCGGCTCTGCATGATATGACTCTGAATGATCATATAAGAGTTTTGAATGCTGCTTTTCCATACTAGGATTTTCCAAGGTCTCCAGATTCATGCTTCCCTATATGGAAGTATAGTAGATTGGAATTCCACAAATCTCTAAACAAACACTCCCCTTGCTGGATATAGCATAGATAGGATTCTTAATAAGATATCCACAAAAATCCCAATAGTCATCACGATCATCTATGTTAAATGTGATGGATTCCCCATTGCTGATATCAGGTTCCGATATCGAGTTCTCTTTGTCTTCACCACTGATATCGATATATGTCTCAGATTGATCATGTGGATAAACTACATGCTCCTTTTTCATATCAAAGTTTCCCAAGGCCACATGCATTAGAGGAATTTTGGGGTCTAAAATGGGCCTCCTAAGGAAAATAATAAAATAATAGTTAAAATAATAAAATAATAGTTAAAATAATAAAATA
>LPNX010568559.1:22158-41461 GCA_001517045.1 Pseudotsuga menziesii
AGCGTCTTTTGAAGTCTGAACAAGTTAACCATGTCCGGTTCACCAGGCTCATTTGATAAAAACCACTAAGTACAACTTAGGTGGTAACACCTTGAGTTTATATAATCCTCCTTCTTCACCGATGACAACTGCATCTTTAATTGATTTTCCTTTGGGCCACATAAGTACTTGTCGATCTATAAATTCAACCATATATCCTTTATTATATAATGTTGAGATAGAAAGTAAGTTCTTCTTCAAACCTAGTACATATAATACTTCCTTCATCTTCATGGGGGTTCCAGAATTAAGCTTGTAACTTGCTTCACCAATACCTTTGATAGGATATTGATAGTCATCTCCTAATGATACTTTCTCAGGAGATTTATTCTCTTCATGTTTTGATAGAGTTTTATTTTTCCCTGTCATGTGTTTTGAAGAACCATTATCAATAAGCCATGTATATTATCTAGGTGTCATGGACCCAGAGAGTGTAGAGAATAATACATACTCTAGTTCCACATATTCTTCTTTTGCTTATTTTATTTGAGGTCGTTCTTCCTCTTCTTATTAATATTCAACTAGGTGTGCATGATGTCTTTTGTTGTTCTTCTTGTATTCTTCTTTCTTCAATGGAAAATTTTTGGCCCTGTCTCCTATCTCGTGATAATGGAAACATTGAAAGTTGGAGTAGTCTTTCCTCTTATTTATTCCTCTTTTACTTTGGAACCTTTTGGGAGGTCGAGAATCCTTGTGGCTTTCCTTATTGAATTTATATTGACTTCTTCCTCTTTTGGTATGTTTTGTTAGGGATTGATCATCTTCTTTAAGTAGAGATTCTATATTGGCTACTCTAGCCTCCCCTTGGATGCAATCTTCCCATACAATGTCAAACTTCATGCTTTCCTTTTTGATAGTCTATATGAATGAATCTCAATATCTAGTGAGACCATTGAGATAAGTCATAACTAGTTCATCTTCATCAAGGGAGTCCCCAATGGATTCTAGTTTCTCCTTCAACTGGGATACCCTTGTCAAGTAGTCTTGAATGGGTTATCCTTGGCTCATCTTGGTACTCTTCAATTGAGCTCTCAAATCCATCTTTCTATTGATGTTCTTTCCTTCATACATTATGGATAAGGAATCATACATCTCCTTTGAGGTCTCTTTGGATGGCACTTGAGGAATCAAGTGATCTTTGATAGAATCAACAATGATCCTCATTTCCCTAATCAAGTCCTTCTTGTGCTTCTCCTTAACTTCATCTTCTTCGGGTTCTACAAATACTCCTTTGATGTATTTGTCAAGATAATTCTCTCTAAGAATGTGACCAATCCTATATTTCTATGCTCGGAAATTCTCTATGCCTTCTAGCTCATCCTCAATCTTACTGCTTGGGGCCATATTATCTAGGAGGTCACTAAAAAGGTAAATTTCTTAACATGCATAACTGAACTTACTAGGATATGTGTTTGACTAAAGAAAGTTGACTAGTACCCTTGATTTCTAAAGATTCTAAATCTTCACCTCTCAAAATTGACTTGTGAGACTCTGGTATGTAGTTTCTGTAGTTTTCTATTTTTCTAATTTTCTCCATTTTTTTGGTCCAAAGCAAAACTAGGGTTTGACTTTCCCAAAGATACACCCACTCAAAAATTTTGATGTATTTGTAACTTCGGAATGTATTCACTTGTATGTTTTATATTGTATTTCTTTGTACCCCGACGAAGATGTTTGTTCCTCTGATCAGGAGAGTCATTAATATAATAAAGTCATGTAAATTCATTGAGTTTAACCCTCTATTGTAAGTTGGGGAAATCGTCCCCACAGTTGAGGGGTATTAGGGTTATTAGACTCTCCTAGTGAGGTTGGTCCTGTAGAGTAACTCTCAAGTGGAAAACAAGTATAAATAAAGAGTGATACTCTCTATTTTAAACACACAGTCACTCAATAATTTGCATCAGTGAGAGAGGAGGATCTCACACAAGTGAGAGAGAGAGAACAATTGTCAGATATCATCTTTGTGTTTTTGGATTTTACTTTCTCTTTAGGTGCTCATTCTATCTATCAGGAAGTTGCAGGGTTTTCTCCTTTATGGTTTCTCCAAGGAAAAATCTTTGTGTCTCTTGTCTCGTGTGATTATTGTTGTGCATGCTATTCTCTCAGATAAGATCCTAGATAGTATTTATTAAATGATAAAAACCTAACATGGTATTAGAACCAACCTGAGAAGAAGAAACTGTGCAGCTATAGAATCTAGGGATTCATAATTTTTGGGTCTCTCTCTATAGCTCATTAACAAAAGGAGGCTAGGTTAAATCTCCATTGAGGGGTGCATCTTTCCGTCGAAGCAGAATCTAATTCCAAGTATTTTCAATGTTTGACCTATCACTATTGCGGGAAATTAGGGATTTTCACAAAAGAGGAATTTTTGAGTGAGCCCAAAATAGGACTTATCTCCTCCTCAAAATAGAAATTTAGAGACCAAGATATAAATTTTTGGTTGGGTAAAACTCCAGGAAAGTTAAACCTTAATTTGACCCCAGACCAGAAAATCAACACTGCAAAAGATCAGCTCCAGATCCAGTTTAGGAATCTCAAATTGGTAAGATCTAAATCTATTGTATTTCGATTTGAGGTTCTCATTAAAATATGAATTAGATAATTTTCACTCTACAGCTGAAATATAGCTGCGATAGCAGCTGATGGAAATTAGGGTTTCATGCCTGAACCCCTAAAATACTAAAACTAGTAGTTTTGGTACATTTGACATATCTCGATATTAGAGAAGGATCGGGAGACGAAATGTTTACTGGCCAAATATAAATTCTTGATGTACCCTATGTACAAGTTCTAGCCTCAAATTCGCTATATTCTAGGAGATATGATTCCGCCAAATCAGGGTTCCATCCTCTCCTAGGATTCATCCCTAAATAGGATACCTTGGGAGAATTGCTATATCTTGGGATACGAAGGTCCAAATGAAATTTCTCAATATGTTCCAAATAGGGAACGAAATTTAATTTCTATGGTAAAATATTTAGACCCCAAATGTGAAACATTGACATGAGGCAATCTGTACAAGTTTGCTATGTTGAACATTACTTAAATACGTCACCTTGGAAAAACTCTAATAAGTTCCAATTGGTGAAACCAATTATGCTCAAACCTATGGTTTTGGAAAGAGGATAGATGAGTATAAATTAGTGCAAAATATGAGACACATAGGATAAGTAAGTTAAAATATACCATAGAAACAATATTAGAAAATTCTACAGAAGAAATTGAAGAAAACTAGGGCATAAGATATTTTGCAGTTCTAATCACAGTTTTGGGAAAATGAGTATGCTGCTCAGCTCGCCTTCAGGAGGCACATCTTTCTATATAATCAGATCCGAAAGATACAAATTTTTGAAAATTAGGGTTTCTCTAACAAACCCTATATCATCCAACTCTGAAACCTAGACGGACACCTCAAATCGGTAAGATTTAATATTTTTCTATTTACATTTGAGGTTCTCATTTCAAAATGACTAATCACACCAGCTTGATGGCAAGCTTGGCGAAGCTGAAAACTTCAAGTATGGAAGTATAGGAATTCCATGATCCTTGAATAAATTGACCTAGATCATTATTTTAGTAAGGAAGTTCTAAGAGACAGATGGAGATGAGGCTAAGGCTGGAGCCAAGAGAATCATTATAGATTCTATTAAAGATCATCTCATCCCTCATGTGTCATATTTGAAGATACCAAAAGGAAGAGTTTGATGCTATGACGAAGCAATCGAAGAAGAATAAGATATTGTTATAATCACCTTGAATGGCCTCCCACGATCATGGGATTCATTCATTCAAGAAATGTGTTCCAGAAGGAAGTGATTACCTTCAATAGACTCTAGGAAGAGTGCACACAAGAAGAAGCTTGACTCATAATAAGAGAAGAGAATATGCGAGCAACTGAAGATTAAGCTCTCATGACTCAAAGAAGACCCCTCAAGCGATGAGGAATATGAAGGACTCAATTATTGAAGAACCTCTTATCCATCTTAGCATTTGGATAAGAAATGATGATGTTAGGAATGAAGACGATGATGAAGCTGAAGGCTCAAGGATTCTACCCATGAAACAAATAAAGATAAGTATTTGAATTGTCTTTTCCTACATATCAAATTGTTTATATGACATTGTTTATTTATTATGCATGATAGAATGGTTGCATTAATGACATTATACTACTAATATGCATGTGATGGGTAAGTATCCCATGGTGATATACAACACTCCATTGCTACTTATCTAGAATGAAACCTATTTTGTCACATATTGGATTAGTGCACAATCTCAATGATGTCATGGTAGAGATGGAAGGCATCTAGAATGTTTCCATGAGATATGGATGAATGTTGTATTGGCTAAAATAGTTGCATGATTATATTTTTATGCATAAGAATTTTCCATTGTGAATATGCCTTATGAAATGTGTCTAACCATACAACTGGTGCATTTGACTTGTAGGAAAGATTGCGTACAATCTCCTACAAGAAAATAAGGATGAGAGTTGTTCCGAAGAACAAGTAATGAGAGTTCAAGATTCACTCCAATAAGAATACATGAAGATGAACCAAGAACCTTCCATCGCGAAAGAAAAATCTTCAGAAGAATATAAAGAGAATGGTAGATGAAGAATAATCCAAGGAAAGCAAGAGGCCTCAGACACAATGCATTTATGTGACATTATTGAGCAACATCATTGATGCAGAGCCTTCCAGTTATGAAGAAGAAACCAAGAAGAAAGGGAAAGAGAGAACCAGTTCAAGAAGAATGATTTATAGGATGCAGTATCAAGACCTGAAGGGAATTTTGTAGTGTATTCCACATGGATCTACAAGATCTAACATGCAACAAATGGAAAGATTCTGGGATACAAGGCAAGATTCATGGCATGAGGCTTCTCACAAAAAGAAGGCATAGACTACAAAGAGACATTTGCAGCCATTGGGAGTTGAGGCACATGATAGGAAGACTCATGTGTACAAATTAAAGAAGGACTTGTACAAGCTCAGAAGGAACCCATGGGATAACACCTACATGACGAGCTTGAAGATCACCTAGAGTTGAATATCTTAACCTTTGATACAAGGTAGAAGATGAAATCCTATAGAGGATGACAAGCTCATAGATGGATGTGAGAATAAATTTTCAAAAGGTTCAAGATAGAGGATCTTGGTATCCAGTGTCCCTAGATGGATACATAGAATATTAGTAGCAGAGGAAGATACTTGTCACTCCAATATAAAATGTTTCAATACATAGAGTATGAAATGCAGATGGAGAATGATGCTCTGATTCAGAGGGAGTGACTGCAGGAGATCTTGAAGAGGTTTAGGATGATGGACTACAAGGCCATGGCCACACCTATGGCATCAAACCTGAAGCTATTGAGTGATGCTTTGTCAAATTCGGTTGATGCCACGATGTATCGTCAGATGATTGGGTCCTTGAAGTACCTGATGAATAAAAGACAAGATATTTGCTTTACTGTGAACACATTGTATGGCCTTCCCCTGTCCCACTATAGACTCCTTAGACCCTATGGACCACTTTTTGTCCTTTGATGTTTCCTTGATCATCCCTAAAAACACATGAAAAATGCTATACGCGACTTTTAACCTTATAAGCGCGTCCATACATGGGTTTGACCACTAAAACCGCTTAGATCGGGATGTGTGCATAATCCAAATCCTTTTGGAGCTTTCCTTGACATGGATCTGACTCATTTGACTCCTGGCCTTCCCTATGCCTTGAGATCGCTCGGATTCGACCTTTCATTACCCCTCTGTTACGGAGAGAAATTCCTATGGCTTGGGGTACCACAACAGACAGCTTGACTCCAGAAATCAATCTTTCCCAATATGCAATAGAAATAAAATGTCTAACACTAAAGGATCAGACCTCGTACCTTATTCCGGATGGTTGAAGTAGATCCCCGTTGAGATTTCCAATCTTCAGCTTGAACTTCTATATTAATTCCTCAACAACAAGTAAACAATAAAATCATTCTATATATCATGGTGTTAGATCTATTATAGAATATATAATCAATAATGTAAAATCATTTGACATAATCCCATGGATAAAATATTCATTCAAATACACATCAATGGACAGGAAAATATATTTCTATTAATATAAATCAAAGATTACAAGATACAACCTCTGACGGCACGTCTGCGAACCCGAGAAACTGAATCCCCCACTTGGGCCTCCATCTCTCGATAGCAAGCTCACAAGCAAAAGGCAAGCTTGGGAAGAACACAAAAGTGTTCCAAGGGACAAATGGATGCAGACTCAAGCATAAGTTCAGACAACAATGGACTATAGTTTCGTTGCTCTCAATTCTCTCTTATGCCTTCAATGTACCAAGGGGTTCCTTATATAGCTTTTCAAAGGGGTAATGAAAGGTCGAATCCGAGCGATCTCAAGGCATAGGGAAGGCTAGGAGTCGAATGAGTCGGATCCATGTCAAGGAAAGCTCCAAAAGGATTTGGATTATGCACACATCCCGATGTACGCAGTTTTAATGGTCAAACCCACGTATGTACGCGCTTATAAGGTTAAAAGTCATGTATAAAATTTTTCATGTGTTTTTAGGGATGATCAAGGAAACATCAAAGGACAAGAAGTGGTCCATAGGGTCTAAGGAGTCTGCAGCAGGACAGGGGAAGGCCATACAAAGTGTGATTCACCTAGAGTGGTGAAATCTGCTATAACAGATGCCCCCTAATGTATGAGATTAGAGGGGTTATACGATGGCTGAAATACATTATAAGTCCATCCCAGAAGTGGAGTGATGAAGGGTCCCAAATGGAAGACCAGCCACCCAATCAGCATAGTACAATAATACAACTCTACATATAACTGAAAATACATATAGCAATCCCGGATACATAAGAGTACAATGGCCATGAATAGGCATGATACATGATATCACATATGTGGTCATCGCCACGTACAATATACATAGATCAGAATCTCCATGATGAAGATATACAAAGCACCATGATCTCCAAAATGGCTGAAGATATATAATAGATCAAGATCTCCATAGTGGCTAGAAATGTCTGACATATACTGGAATCAAGTCACGAGAGCTGAAATCTCATGAACACTGGCACGATCAAGGAGGTAGCATATAAGAGATGCCACCAATCTGGAAAGTCTTCTACACAAACTGCTACGAGTACATGTGCTACTATGAAAATAGAGGTGTCGAGGTCGAACATAGTAGTCTATCGTCTGATTACCGATCATTAATGTATACCATTAACAGACGCGAGATCACCCACCGATAATGAAAATGGGAATCAAGGTACTAGAGTGCAAACTAACAAGTGTGAATAAATGTGTTGAGGTCGAACACTTGAAAGGATCCATCGATCAGGGGACATTGATGTATTCCCAAGAAACTGTCGATGGTGAGAGAACCTGCCACTGATGACTGCAAGTCTCAAGGCACTCAAAAATGAATCTAGACTCCAATCCTAGAATAAATGATCTGAAGTCAATGGGATGAAATCCGCTGGAAGGCGTGCATTAAGGCATCCCCCATCATCCAACATGAGGTACTCAGCAAAGCTGTATAATGTGGAAGGACTTGATCATAGGTGTACGAACCAGTAACTATAATGGGAATGGCCGACATGCAAATTCAAGATAACTGAGGAATGGATGACTCAGGTTTCAAATTCCTTCGAACAAGAGCATAACGGTGTATGGTGACTGAATAAAGGTAGCATAGACTCGATATACAAACTGGGACATCTCTATGACACATGAGGCATCAACAGAGGCTCCATAGGGACTGGAAGCTTAACCAGTCGGTGGAGATAAACTCAAATAAATGAGTACAGCTCCTAAAGTCAAACTATAAACCAACCAGTGGATGTGATATACAGTGCTTTGTTCGAAGGCGACGCGACTCGACAACTGCCAAAGATAACATCTTTCCTTGTCCAGCTTTTTATTTTTTTTTATTTTTTTGGACTTTTTCAGTTATTTGAAAAGATTGAAAAAATAATAAACTAGCTTTATAGTTACAAAATAGGAGGAGACAAGTGTCATAAGGGAAAACAAACTAGTTCCAAGCAGTGGAACATACCTATGCTCAGTGCAAGGATACATGTGTAGGATATCGACACTCGGGGGGAAATCCCCTCCCGATAAAAGGGAATCAAGCTGCGAAGGATATAAAAAATGGCTCTGCATGGCTAGACATGAGACAAGCTTGGGCTATATAGCTGAAACGCAATGTCAGGGGAGCCGGCATCAAGCTCAATAAGGCAGGCAAAGCTCATGATAATGCATTCAAAATTTGACATGAGGGAGTCCTGAGGGAAATAGGCCAGCATAAGATCAAGAGGAGTATGAGGCTCTTGTGAAATGTCATGGCAGTACTATACAACAGACTCCCACACCCTAAAGGAGAAACCATCGGCATGGGCACCAAATGCAAATAAGGCACTAACTAGGGTACCCATGTAAGGTGAAGCTCTACCACTCATATCATGCCACTTCTAAAGTAGCAAGAAGGTTTCGTGACATAATAGAGTGGGTTTGTACCTAAGGTCATGGTGATATGGTCACAAGGTCATGCAAAATGCAAATGGTGGTGAAACCTAACCTATATTTCAGTTTAGTCATGATACATGAGATCGGCATGAACGGGTCAATCCAACGGCTGAAACGACACTGAAAAAGGTCTTCTACAACACCAATTATGTCAAAACAATAAAAAATGGTTAGAAAATGTCGAAACTATAGGAAAGGGGGTAAAAATTTTCAAATATTTGAAAATTTTCTATAAATAGTAAAAAATATAAATCATTTGAAACTTTTACCCATTTGAGTTCTGACTTTCAACTACAAATTCAAGGAGATCTAGCCGGTGGAATTCACAACTGTTTCTTCTAGGTATTTACTCATGCTCTCCTCTTGCATTTTGATATAATTTTTATAGATTTTCATGGTTAAATGAAGTTTTTAAGCCATCCCAAAGTGAGCGCTGCGGCCCACATGGATATTGAGGTTTTTTCCGCATATAGGGATGGCTATACGCGGAAAATGGCCTAAAATCCACATACATACGCGGCTGTTTTCAAAACAGTCACGTATGAGGCCATGCATAAGGTTTTCAACTAAACTAATGGATAATTTTGCAATTTATTTTGCAGGATGGTGCTAGAATGGAGAGAGCGTGAGCATGGTGAAGTAGAGGAAGCAGTAAGGGCTGACTTAATGGCTCAACAAGCTCTTCGTGCATGTGGACTCTACAAGTTTTGGTGTCTTAATGGTTTGAGGGCCAAACCAAGACTGCTACAGATGCTGGTAGACTACTGGGATGTAGACTCAAAGTCCTTTCGTATTGATGGGATGTCCCTCACTATAGAGGTGGAGGACATATACTTTATCACTGGTCTTTCTAGATGAGGGGAGGTGGTGAACCTTCGTTCCGGAGGTGGGCCAGGGGGTGGCCTAACTATTGATGAGTACATAGCCGTGTACTATTTTCCAGACACTGAGAAGGTGGGGAGTAAAGTCCCTACCAATGCTATATAGGTGCTGGGCCTAAAGGCCATATTACTGATGTTAGGTAGGATATTAGGCTTAGCATCACTCCACCAGGCCTTGCGGCCTTTGATGTTCTATGCAGTGGAGTGCATGAGACCCACAGTCTATGATTGGAGTACGACACTACTGAGCAACATGAAACACCAGCTCAGTGAGTGTAAGGCAGGTAGGGTACGGAACGCCAGGTTCATCAGTATTCTAAGCACGTTTTTCTTCAAGCGTGTTCCAGGATTGAGCCCTAGAGTGGATGTTCCTCTCCACGGGGTTCGAGATCTGTCCCAACGGCATTGGGCAGATGTGATGCGTAGACTCGGGGGTGGTAGGGTTACCAACCCATATCCAACTGACTTCTTTCCATGGTGGCGATGACAGATAGTTGCCTTTGATGACTACCCCTATGCAGGGATAGATTTTTTAGGGCATCCGGACATGCCATTGCCACCAGGATTGGCATATGGCGATATAGGTAACGAATCTTGACCCTCACTATTTTTTTAAAAATTTTGAGTTATTTAATTTTTTTGTATTTTCTTGATTTTATGGAAGCAAAAAGACATGTTTTTGCATGACAACGCATAGTGACATCTACCATTTGTGTGCAAATGTGAGACCAAAGTGACTAGAGGGATTCCCTCATCATAGACGGAGGGGAAGAGGAGATGACATCACGGGTGTGGATGCAAAGCGAACACTCCATAGCATTCATACCAACTTTGTGAGACTAACACATAGAGTTCCCATGGCGCAAGTTGAGGACTTTCCTGAGGCCATGCAGTGGTAGGTGGTGGGTGTACCATGCGCATGGGTGCGTTTATTTCAACGGCTAGCTAGAGCCATAGTGACGTTCCATGATCACAACCCTCCTCCTCCTCCACAGGATTAGACACCTGGGAGTGTATTCATTTTGTACTACCATGTATTATATGATGGTGGCTTAAAAAGCCCCAATTTTGTATCATGACACTATGTATTATCACATTTTTTATGTATATAAAATTTTTATGGTGATCGGTTTATTTATTTACATGTGTAAAAATTGTGCTTGCAATTAATTTATTATGAATGAAACAAATGCCAATCTAACACGTAGTTAGCATATGAGTCAGCAACTTGATTATTATTTCTTGGAATGTGTATATATGTTATATGGTCAAATTGTCATTCTAACAATCTCACACGTAATAATATTCTCAATAACGTCGGATCTCTAACATGGTACAAACCATTGAGCTGTGACACTACTAACTCCGAATCAAGACA
This sequence comes from Pseudotsuga menziesii, assembly GCA_001517045.1. NCBI lineage: Eukaryota > Viridiplantae > Streptophyta > Pinopsida > Pinales > Pinaceae > Pseudotsuga > Pseudotsuga menziesii. Next base: position 33,025 of record LPNX010568559.1, read on the forward strand.
TACCTCAAGAGATAGAACACCATGTAGAATGGAATCCCATAGAAGCTCAATAACGACGCTATATTCAGCAACATTTTTGGAAGATGTCCGTAGACATACACCTCTTGAAGATAGTACCTGACCCATAGGAGTATAAATCACCCAAGCAGCAGAGGCTGAGTGTTGAGTGTGACGGCTTGCACCATCCGTGAATCCTATGTAGGTGGAAGATTCCCTTGACATCTGCCAAAAGAAAACGGAAACTAATCACAAACCTGATCATGATAAGAAAAAGACCTAACTATGCAAAGTTGTACAATAATATACAACAAACAGCCTTGGCTAAAGATTATCCATAGTATTTTTTGAGATAGAGCCCATTTCTAGGCTCCGCCAAAGCTATTCCTTCGTAATCCACTAACTCATAGGCACCCTTCTCTAACACACGCTTTACCACGTAAGGACCACGCCACATAGGATTAAATTTCCCTTCCCCCAAGGGTTCTTTCGGTTGATCCCACAAAAGGACCAAGTCTCCTTCACTAAACACTCTTGGACGGATAGATCTATTGTACTGGACCTTAACACGACACTTATTAACCTCTAGAGCCACCAAGGCATCCCGACGCTGCTCATCGAGTTGCTCGAGGTGAACCAAACGCTCCTCCAAGGGTGAAGTTTTTGGTAAGAGTTCCATAGCTAGCTTCAATAAAGGAATTTCGCATTCAACCGGCAATATCGACTCCACCCCATGCACAAGCTGATATGGAGAAAAACCAGTGGCAGTCTTAACCACGGTTCAATATGCCCACAAAGCAGGATATAACATAATGCACCAATTATTCTTGCTTTGCGCGATGGTTCATTGGAGAATGGATTTGAGTGATTTATTCACTGCCTCTACCTATCCATTCACTTGGGGGTAGTAAGAAGAGGAGTTCTCTTTCTTATACCCTAACTTGGATTCCAACTCTTCCATCATACGACTCTGAAAGTGCGAGCCATGGTCAGTGAAAAGATCTTTCTGAATCCCGAACCGAGTAATGATTTGGTTGAATACAAAGTGAGCGGCTGTCTCACCGTTGGATTTTACTATAGGCATAGCCTCAGCCCATTTAGTGAAGTAATCAACAACCACTATAATGTGATGGTGCCCCCCAGCTGAAGCTCGGTTGCAATCCATAAAATCGAGCCCCCACTTAGTGAAGGGACCGGCGGTGATAATGGGATATTACGGGGCAGGTTTCGAGCGCATATTGCGTGCGAAGACCTAGCAAGGGTGGCACCTCTTGATCGCATCAACACAATCTTTAAAGATCGACGGCCAGAAATAACCCGCTCTCAAAATATTTTGAGCTGTAGAAAGCCTAGATAAATGACCACCACACGCCCCTCCATGGCAATCATTCAGCACAACCTCAGCCTTGTCATGACTTAAACAACATCATAAAATGGAATCTACCCCACGACGGTACAAAGTATTGTCCACTATAAGGTAGTTCTTAGAGACGTGACGTAATCATCGTCGTTCATCTCACGAGAGGTGAGTAGGGGTCCTCTGTGTTTGCAGATATACTATGATATCCCCATACCATGGGTCTAGCGTAGAGATTAAGAAGATGTGTTCATCAACAAACGTATCTTCACATACTAACTCCTCGGTCTCACTTGGAAAATCCAATATGAGTTCTGCAAAGACTAAAGACTTCTTCGATTTTGCCGAAACAAACTCGATATCAAATTATTGCAGAATGACAATCCATTTATTATACTTTCCCCCAATCATCCTTCATGTGAGAATGAATTGAAATGGATTGACATGGGCCACAACCAAGGTCTGGCGAAGGAGAATATAATTTCTCAAATGCTAAACCGCATGTACGGTAGCTAAGGCAAGCTTCTCGACATGAGAATAATGAATCTCTGCGTCAATAAGGTTTCGGATCAGATAATATATGACATGCTCTTAGAGCTCCTCATCCTCTTGAACCAATACCATACGAATCGTCTCTAAGGACGCGGCCACATTTAATAAGAAATCACGGCTATAATCCGGAGGACTAATCACCAGGGCCGATGCTAGGGCTCACTCATCCCATTCAAAGGGAGTATCCTCTTCAAGAGATGCATAAAGCCTCTAGTCAAATTGGCAAAGTTGAAAACAAATCTTTGTAAGAAGTTTTCCATGCCTTGCAAACACTGAAGATGATGAATATTCTTCGGGGGAGACAACTGAAGTATTGCCTCAACCTTCAAAGGGTCAACTCTTATACCCTCTTTCGAAACAATGAATCCTAACAAACGACCTGGCTTCACACAAAAGATGCACTTGAAGATTTAATCGAACTGAATAGTGCCAACATCTTTCGAATACCAATCTCAAGTGATAGGGATGACGCATTCTCATACGAGAATGAGCAGCGAGATCATCCAAAAATACTTCAATAATAGACTTGAGATCGTGGAAGATCAAGGTCATCGCCCACTGAAATGTAGCTCCGACATTTTTAAGGCCAAAAGGCATCTTCTGATATGCAAACGTTCCCCAAGGACAAATAAATGCAATCTTGTGTTGGTCCTCAGGTTTAATCTGTATCTGATTATACCCGAAAAAGCCGTCCATAAAGGAGAACACTTCGCTCCCAGCACACTCATCCAAAATATGATCAATAAATGGTGTGGTGAAGTTATCCTTAGGATAGGCATGATTCCAATCACAGAAATCAGTGCATATATGGATCGCTCCCTGCTTCTTATCCACCAGAATGGGGTTTGAAACCCACTCCGTCAAGGGAATGGGATAGATGAAACTGGATTTCAACAACGTCTCTATCTCTGCCTTAATGGCGGGTGCTTTCCTAGGATTCACAATACATAAACGTTGTCAAACAGGCTTAGCATTGGGGTAACTCTTAGACTCATGTTCGACAATTCAAGGGTCAATACCTGGCATCTCATCGTAATACCAAGAAAAAATATCATGGAATTCCTTGAATAGCTCGGTATATTCCATAATATCATCATGGGAACAATCCGCCCCAATATAGACATTCTCTATTGTGCCAAGATTGTGAGAAATGTTGATAGGAATCGTTGACGATATGTTCGCCATGTTTCCATCAGCCATCGAACCAGGAGAGCTTAATGGAACCATAGGACTACCAACTTTCTGACTAAGAATCTCCCTATAATCCTCATGCTCCAAATGGCCAAGCTCTGGAAGAAAGTACGATCTGTGATGAAGTTCCTCCCATGGTGGCTCAACTCCCGACTTAGCCTCAATAATCACTTCATCCGAAGGGAAAACCGTATCAAGGTAGTCGTGGGCATGAGAAGACTGTACTGCCCATGCCGGCAGCACATAGGGGTCTTACTCCTCCATCCGCGAAGAGGAAGAACGAGGCTCTGCAACACTCTTGAGATTAGCTTGATAAGCTATCATGGCTGCAGGAAATGGCACGCTCATCTCGATAGGCTCACTCGAAGTACTCGGTGAAGGAAGAATCCAAGGATCTTCCATATGACTCGTGCGAAAAGGCACCGATATCGTAGAATTCAAAGCCTCATCGAAACTAGATCCTATCATGAGGATTGGTGCAGGACAAATAAAGCTTCCCATGAGGGATGAATACATGCCTACACCCACACTCCTAGTTTCCAGCTGAGAATGTTCAACGATTGGGATCGAAGATCCCAAATATGTCGTAACAGACGGATATTTGAATGTCATCTGATCAATCGTTACAATCTTCTCGTTATGTGGAAAGCATACAACGCGAAACAGGGAAGATGCAACGGCTTACATACTGTACATCCAGTTCCTAACCAGCAGGAGATTATAGTCAAGGGGCACATCAACCACCTCGACCTCTATCGCAACGGTCTTTCCCCCCATACAGACTTTAAGGGAAGGAAGGATGCCGTGTGGCCTAAAATATCTCCCTTCGAAATCAGTTAACATAGTCGTTGATTTAGACAGCTCAGGAGAACTGAGACCCTTCCAAAAGGCCAAAGACATCACAGAAGCAGCAGCGCCCTCATCAATCACAGTACGTTTGATGGTCATACCAAGACATTCTACGTGCACCAAAAGAGACACATAGTAGGGCAAGCAAGGCTGATGTCCTGCGGTTTCAAAGTTGATCATAGAGGAAGAATCATCATCGTTCACACCAAGGGAAGAAAGCAACGCCTTCCTTTGCGAAGGATAACTCTGAAGCACTTCCAATGTAGGCATCACACAAGGAGTATGGCCCAAATCCTAGACAACTGAATAATTATGGGCGGCTTGGGCATTTGGATTATGCCATGAATGCTTAAGGACTCCCTTAGGAATGTGAGGTGAAGCCTCAAGTTTATCTGCAGGTTTCTCAATGCGCAAAGGAGTTCCTGGTGGATTAGGTTCTTTGCCTGGTCTGGGTTGTGATGAACTATAGTATTTCACATGAGTCACAACCTTGGCAGCACGGACCATGTTAACGCACCCACGACCACTACCCTCTGGTGGATCATCATCACTAGATTGGTCATGGGACTTCGAGTTCATATTCTGGTTATGTGGTACAGGGTTCGTTAGCACAGCTGGGCCTTGTGCTAAGAATATTGAAGCTTCATCAATCTGAGGGCACAAGTAAGTGAGGTTATCTTCCTTACAAAGCTTGCAAGGGAATTTAACCTTACGTTTCGCTTGCTTGTCCCACCCAGCATTTCTACCGTTCTTGTCATTATTGTTAGCATTCTCATTCTTACTCCCACCCTTTCAATTATTATTTTTACGCTTTTTTCTATTCCGTCCGGGCTGCTGGTTACCCTTCTGGTCCGACGATTGCACAAAAAGTACATTCGCCATTTGGGCAGGTTGAGATGAAGTCATAGCTTGTCCTGAGGCAGATTGGTTGATTGACAATTTACTAGATTGTTTTGCAACCGAATCTGCAGGTTTCTCACTTGCACAACCCACAATGCCATCGGCATGTGGTCCAGGTTTGACTTTGGGATTGAAACTGGAACGAGGAGTGTTGGGAATAATCTCATACAACAAATCGGACTGAGCATAGATCAAGTCCAGTTCCTACGCCCTAAAGATCGCTTGTTCCTCATTCTGCACTCTGGATGTGGAAACATCCTTCACTATATACGGAAATAACGACTTGAGGAACCACTCGAGAAGGAATTTCGGTGGTATAAAAGATTTAATTAATCTCTTCCATCTACGCCACTCTTGAATATGATCAGAAATATGGGTGGCTTTATCTTGCCAAAATGCCGACAAGAGTTCAATACCGACGTCATAGCGCACTGGTAGTTGGAAGTGATTAAGAAAATTCATCGCAAGGTCGTCAAACAAAGTAAAAGTGCCCCTAGGTAACTCTATATACCATTTCGCAGTAGGCCCTGTGAGGGTGCGTTGAAATAGTCGCAAACGGACTAAGTCCTAATGTAATGAATTCGAAGAGCACCATAGATGAAACATAGTAACATGTTCGCTCAGATCCTCTCCCGGTTTGCCTTCGAACTTAGGTATGTCCGAAGGAAGCTTGGTAGGGACAGCCGGCCAAGCCAGGTCGTGAGCCACAGGATCATTCATAAGTCTCGATAAGTCAGGAAGATTAAGCATCGCAAGGAAAGGGAGCCTAGGATGATGAGTTCAATGGACCACTCCCTAGTTCATATAGGGTTGATGACCACCATGTCCTTGGCCATAGTGTCCTCCTCCTGTCTGACCCATATAGGGTGGCGTGGAAGTACCATAGTATGGTGGACCTTGGCTAGTAGGAGCTACAAATCCATAATTAGGAGAGTAAGCAGGTTGTTGATACCCGCCTCCATAAGGTGAAGAAACCTGTCCATACTGCATCCCATAACAAGGTCCATAGGTCATCGCATGCGATGCCCCATGAGACACTCCGTAGGTAGGAAGATACGCTCCGGAAGTAGAAATATATGCCCCAGAAGTAGCAAGATGACCTCTATAAGCATGAACATAACCTCCCAACATAGCGAGCGGCATGTGGAATTGAGACACAACTGGTCTAGTAACCGCAGTATGGACCTAACTCGTAGCCATATATCGGCTCGAAGGACCACGTGAATAAGGTGGAGGATGTACATTTGAAGAACTAGGGATTGAGGACGAAGGAATCTGAGTAATAAGATATGTATTACCGCCTATCGTCACTCGTCTTGGATCTGGTATCCTAATCGGATCGCTAACCCTAGACCTAGGAGGGAGATATGATGTAGCTTCCACCACTGGGATGGAAGGTACAATGTGACTAGTGCTCGCAAACCTCTCCATATGGTAAGGAATGAAAGTGCCCCCAGGAATAGTGTTAGGCTCAAAATCGGATTCAACATGAAATGTCAAATCATGTATAGGGAAACCAGATGTAGCATAACTACCACAGCTAGTAGTGGCGGGTTCAAAATGAGTCACGGCATCCTCCAGCATGCCATACCGGTAACGCGTCAATGGGGAATCTGACCTAGAGTGAGTAGGTCTATCATGCATGGCTCCTATCTCGGAAATCACAGGACCTAACTCAGCTAAGTCGAGTGACGGATCATAAGTAGGTGTAAATTCCCCATCGTCTACATGAATGGGGGAGGTGGTTCAGGAATACCTTCTGAAGAATCCCCCATGGTGTGTGAATCAATGTGTGACATATTCCGCCTGGACTGTCTAGGTCTCTCTCCTAAAGGAGGAGGAGAAGTAGAATGCGAAAGTCCTGCTAAATGACGAGAACGGTGCGGAACCGCACTCGAATCCACAATGACTCAAAAAATAGCAAAGACTCTCTATTTACATAAACCCTAGGCCAACTAGCATGCACATAGCAATCACTAATAAAATATAAGGCCAAATGCAAGCAAACAAGGGATGGATAAGTGAGCTCCCAAATGAAGAAGGTATGTCTTGCCTAGGAGAGGCTTGAGACTCCCATACACAACAAGTGGAGGTACATAACCAGTTATTGTGGCCCTCAGCTTCAACGTGTAAAGCGACTGTGTTGTCCGACCCCAACCTGGTCGGGACACCTGCAGAATAACCTCTACAAGTACACCCTCAATATCCTAGGTAAGGCCACTAAGGTCACCTCAATATACTCAATGCTCAGGCAGACAGTCGCAGGCGGGATTGACCATATGGGCAGGGTAGTAAAGCCCGAAACTCTCGAAAGAGCCCCCATATACGAATACAATCCTGGAAATATCTCCAGTGCTACTCAGTTATGAATAGGGGTCATCCCAATCAATAAACGCTCACACTGCCTCGTGCTTAACTCCCTTTTGAGAGGAGGATCCTGAGAACACTAGTTATACCAAGGATTTCACACACTCACCTGGACAGACACCTAGATGTTGTTGTTTAGTGATCTTGGAGAATTAACTTACAATGAACTATTCCAAGATCCTAAAACCTAAGCTTGTTGGTGCACCCTAGAAAATAAAAGAGTGTAATTCATTTTATTTAGCGTTTATTTTAGTTGGCTTTATTACTCAAAAATAGGATATGGTCGTGCAACTAGTGGTGTTATGACGCAACAGGAAGTAAAATGCACACCTAACAATTAATGCAAATGCATTGTGTCCATGAAAACAGGGTATGCTACTATGTGAAATGCACAATTCTTCTTCAAATGATGAATGCAAATTTCCTATATGAAGTCCTAACTAGTACTCCAAAGCAAATCTATGTAATGCAAGTACAATGCAAAGTGCAAAATGCAATGCATGATGATAAGAAAATGTTTTTGGATTTTTTGAAAATAAAAGAGATACAAAAAGCAAAAGAATGACTCTACGACCCCTAGACTCTGCAAGCACACGCAAACAGCACTCCAGCAAAGCACTAAGGTAAAAGAACTCTAATGCACTGATCTCAAACAAAAAATTGAAAATGGCATGACAAGAACTTTCCTAAAAAAAATTTTAGGCTAAAAAAAAACGTTTATGGTCAGGAACAGAGGTCAAAACAGACTCAGGCAGTGCCAAAGGAGACTCAGCAAATATTAGAGTTCACCCAGCAACCAATTATCTTCCACAAAAATCCAAAACCAAAGGTATACGCGACTGTTCGCAGTAAACTCGCATGTATACGTGGAAATCACAGAGGAAACCACGTGTATACGCGACTGTAAATCAAAAACCCGCGTACAGGAAGAAAAGATGCATAAAATCAAGGCAAATAGATAGGCTGAGACAAACTTCACACCAATCAGACTCTACCAGGCATACATGCCCCCAGACCCAACATAGAAACAAGAGAGAAAGAGCAATTCAAATTCATTGAATGCTAAGAAAAAAAACCCCAAAGGACAACTACTAGGAACTCCCCAGCGGAGTCGCCAATTCTGTTACGGAGAGAAATTCCTATGCCTTGGGGTACCACAACAGATAGCTTGACTCCAGAAATCAATCTTTCCCAATATGCAATAGAAATAAAATGTCTAACACT